>JARYGA010023837.1:0-32022 GCA_030545235.1 Helianthus tuberosus | reverse complement strand
ACAACTATTGTGGGTAATTAATGATAAGATTGAGGTCATTTATGATCATATAGGGTTATTGATGATGTAGTCGATAAACGGCTAAACTATGGAACCATAAGTTTCAAGTTCGAATCTGGGGAGTCCCATCTCTTTTATACCTTCCCTCATGTTTTATGTAGTCCAATTTTATAACACTCTATAAAAACATCCACAAGTGATTGACTCACAATTTAGTAAATTATGACATTTTATGAATTTACTATATTATTTTTTAAGAAATGTCATAAATATGAAATTATTGCAAAACAAAAAGAAAGGGGTCAAGAAATTAAACGAGTCGTGTTCACGGGTTCAACCCGACCCGAACTTGAAAATTGTATACAAACCCGAAAATCGTGTCATACATACGAACCCGAACCCGACCCGGATATTCACGGGTTAACCTGAACACTAGGGGTGTAAACAAGCCCAAACAAAGTTCAGTTTTTTATATATAATATAATAATGATGATGATAACATTGACGAGTCGAGCGTGAGCCGAGCTTTGTCTCGTTTAAGTGATATTGAAGCGAGCTCAAGCTGAGCTTTTAGCTCGTTTGAGGTTGTTCTCAAAATAGCTTAAGGAGAGCTTGAGCTCAAATAAGTAGGCTCGAACCGAGCCGAAATCGAGCTTCATAAAAACATGACGAGCTGAGTTCGAGCCTATTCAGGCTCGGGCTCGGCCCGACTCGTTTACACCCCTACCGAACATGACCCGTTCAACCCAATTTTTTTAGTTTTTCTGAAATTAATATACACAATACATTTACATTTTAATTATAAAATATTATATCAATTTCTCTTTTTAGGTTGGTGTTGTCTAAATACATTGAACAAATATGAAATGGATCAAATCAGTAAAAACTGGTCTAAATCTAGTGAATCGAAATGAAACAGGTAAAAATGGTCTAAATATAGTAAACTAAAATGGAGGGGTCAAAATGGGTTAAACGGGTTAAAACAGGTAAAGCCTGGTCTAAATATAGTAAGTAAAAATGAAACAGGTCAAAACTGGTCAAACAGTGTAAACTGGTCTAAATATAGTGAATCAAAATGAACTTGGTCAAAGTGTGAACCAGTATCTGCATTAAATTAAACAATACGAACTACATTAAGAAAGCAAAAGATTTGTGTAACTTCCAACTTGCAGGTTCTAATTGTATAATGTTTTGACTTTCAAAAGTCAAAGCCAGAGTTGTTTTCAGAATGTTAATTTAGTTGTTTTTATGTTTACTCTAACTTCAGGTGGAAAAAATGCATAAAATTTATGCAGCTTACAACTTGTTTTTTTTTTTTTTCACAATTCCCCTTCCATTAAAATTTTCTTTTACATCTAACCCGTTTGGTTTACAATCGAGCCAAGGCCTGGCTCCACTCTGGCTTGAATTATTATTATTATTATTATTATTATTATACATTAATTTTATATTTAAATGTATTATATACTGTTAACACCAATTTCATATCAAGTTTGACTTTTTTAAAATGGTATATAACTTGAAGACTACGTTCAGGCGGATCCAGAAACTTTTGCCAAGGGGTTCACTTTTTTCTAAAAAGGGTTGGTTAGCTGAGGGTAAAAACTGGTCTAAATCTAGTGAATCGAAATGAAACGGGTAAAAATGGTCTAAATATAATAAACTAAAATGGAGGGGTCAAAATGGGTTGAACGGGTTAAAACAGGTAAAGCCTGGTCTAAATATTGTAAGTAAAAAATGAAACAGGTCAAAATGGGTCAAACAGTGTAAACTGGTCTAAGTATACTGAATCAAAATGAAATTGGTCATAGTGTGAACTAGTATCTGCATTAAATTAATCAATACGAACTACATTAAGAAAGCAAAAGATTTGTGTAACTTCCAACTTGCAGGTTCTAATATTATAATTTTTTGACTTTCAAAAGTCAAAGCCAGAGTTGTTTTCAGAATGTTAATTTAGTTGTTTTTATGTTTACTCTAACTTCAGGTGGAACAAATGCATAAAATTTATGCAGCTTACAACCTGTTTTTCACAATTCCCCTTCCATGAAAATTTTCTTTTACATCTGGCCCGTTTAGTTTACAGTCGAGCCGAGGCCTGGCTCGACTCATGAGCTCATAGCTGGCTTGAATTATTATTATTATACATTAATTTTATGTTTAAATGTATTATATACTGTTAACACCAATTTCATATCAAGCTTGACTTTTTTAAAGTCAAGCGAACTATTGTACACCTTTTGAATCGATAAAGATCTTAACTTTATGATGAAATATCAATGAATCGATAAAGATCTGAACTTGTTGGACCAGAAGTCATCTTTAAATGAAAAGAAAAATAACTATTCTCCCGATTCATTTTGACCACTAAGCAAGGCTTCCAAAAAAAATTACAGCAGTCCTAAAACAGCAAAAGTACTGATACAGCAGTGCAAAAACACATCCCAAACAACAGAAATACTGGTCCACCCAATTCTTTTTCTTCATCTAGCTCATCAACGTCTTCTGCACCCTTATTCAGTCTTGGATTTTCTCCATCCATATAACGTGATATAATCATTAACTTGTTGCACAATCAGAATTAAATAACGCATAATTAAGTAGTTTTCCGCTCCAGATCAGTCTCTGCAGGTCCAGGGGTATACCTTCCTTATCCTGAATCTTCAATTTCACATTGTGGATGGTTTCCGAAGGTTTGACATCCAATGTAATGGTCTTTCCAGTAGCGGTCTTGATGAATATACGCATGAATCCCCTTAACAAACACATAACTGTGAGTGTGGATTCCTTGTTGATGTGAAGCTCGGCAAGGGAATCGCTCTTTGGTAGAACCATTTCATTGAAGATCAACTCTTGCTCGTCACACGGAATATCTAACTCATACTCGATTTTCGCTTTTATCTCTTCGATGGTCTCCGAGGGTTTGATTTCTAGCGTAAAGATCTTTCCAGTGAGGGTCTTGATGTATATTGGAATAAATTGCCTTGGTTTACGCTTACGCATAAGTGTGAGGGTCGAGTTCCTGTAGATGTTGAAGTCTAAAAGGGTACTGTCATCCTCGAGAACCATGTTGTTGTAGATCAAAGCCTGCTCGTTGACCAGAATATGTTCCCTATACTGGATCTCTAATTTTACAACCGCAATGGTGTCTGTCGGGTAGACTAACAAAGAGATCGTCTTTCCAGTATAGGTATTCACAAATATTTTTATCAATTCAACCACTTTACAAATGCGTATGAGCGTTGAATTGATAATAATATTTGTGAATACCTATACTGGAAAGACGATCTCTTTGTTAGTCTACCCGACAGACACCATTGCGGTTGTAAAATTGGAGATCTAGTATAAGGAACATATTCTATGCAACGAGCAGGCTTTGATCTACAACAACATGGTTCTCGAGGATGACAGTACCCTTTTAGACTTCAACATCTACAGGAACTCGACCCTCACGCTTATGCGTAAGTGTAAACCAAGGCAATTTATTCCAATATACATCAAGACCCTCACTGGAAAGTTCATTACGCTAGAAATCAAACCCTCAGAGACCATCGAAGAGATAAAAGCGAAAATCGAGTATGAGGTAGATATTCCGTGTGATGAGCAAGAGTTGATCTTCAATGAAATTGTTCTACCAAAGAGCGATTCCCTTGCCGAGCTTCACATCAACAAGGAATCCACACCCACAGTTATACGTTTGTCAAGGGGATTCATGAGTATATTCATCAAGACCGCTACTGGAAAGACCATTACATTGGATGTCAAACCTTCGGAAACCATCCATGTTGTAGTTAAAAATGCTATAAATCGGGTTTACTTGTTGATCCGGGCTAGGTACGCATAATTATGTTGTAGTTAAAAATGCTATTTTGGTCGAATAATTTGAGAGAGAGTCCTTCGTCATAAAAGGACTAAAATCGACCAAAACGCCCTTGTAGGCTAAATGGAACAAACGACCCATAAAGGTTGTTTGGAAATGAGTTTTATGACTAGGTAAATACTTAGAATAAGTATAGAAGTTGAAAGAGGTATTATATTAGCCAAATGACACTATTTGAGTTTTTGCCGTAAAATAATGATTCGAGAGGTAAAATTTGGTTTATATTGATCACCACATTAAACCTACCTTAAATACAGTTGAGGAGGGAGATTATAGGATAAGATATGTGGTAATGGAATGCTAGAAGCAATCGAAAGCTATTTTAGGCTCGAAAGTGCTTAAATACCCTTAACGGGTCAAAATAAGCATACGAGCGAAAATGGGTTTAAATTGTGTAATAAACCTGTTATTAGAACCTAATATGGTATATAACATTAGTTTGAAGAAGTATAGGTGATATAGGAATCAAACAAATATGTTTGTTTGATAAAATGCACAAACGGGTAAAATTCGATTAAAAGGTAACGAGTCGAAGGCTTGAAAGTCTCAAAATTTATTTATGTTGGATGTTGGATTTTAACTCCATATGATGAAGAATTAAATTACGGACGCGTAGGAAAAAGAATCGGGTAAAACGGATTAAAAACGAGAGAGTTATGCTCGTTTCCGTGAAATCGGGGTAAGCTGGGAACGTACAGCAACTATTAAAGCAGCATTCTGCTGAAAAGGGGGCTAGACGTCACGCGACGCCCCTTGGCATCACGCGACGCCCCCTAATTCGGAAAAATGTTATTTTTTGTTTGTTTGACCCATGGCACTTGTTTAAACTTATTAGTTGACTATCAAAACTAACTTTTAAGTTGGTTTTGATCTTAGGTGATGTTCGGCATGCTACGGATGACGATCAAGCAGCTACGAAGAACCGAACACACGAGATTAAAGCTTCCGCACGGCGTTACGTCAAAACTTTTAGATGGAGAACTTATTTATATTATATTTAAAACTTTAAGTTGTAAAAGTTTTAAATTACTCGTATTTTCTAAGGATACTTAATGGTAATTACATGTTTGATATCGTATTTATACGATAAAATTTCAAAATAATAACATGGGTGTTACAAGTTGGTAATCAGAGCTCACGGTTAAAGAGTAAAGTGTGTTCGGTTCGAGGCTTGATCGCAAATCCGGTGAGTACATGTATATCAAAGGTTTAGTATGATTAAAGTGTTGAGAACAACACATATGGTTATCGTGTAATACACGTTACACCATTAAAAACGATATAGAATAGATATAGTCAACGAAATTACACGCGTTGATGCGTATAGTAGAAAAGCCTTGTATTATAATACGGGCATCCTTTAATGTTGAAATTACTAACCGTTGTATATGTTTTGATCAAAGGACACTCGCATATGAAGATAGCGAGAGTTTAACAAATCATGGATTTGACTGAGGAACGGTCCAAAGTATGACAAATAGAGCACGATCACCAAGGACCTAAATCGCGCAACGATTGCGAATAAGTTAATGGCAAGGGGAGCCTGTTAGAGTAAGCATTATCAGGTGCACGTTTTAAATTATTGCATAAATAGTAATATGCAACAAATATGTAGAGATTGAAAGTTGCATATGTAGATTGAAAACTTGGAAAAACCTGAATAGAAAACCTATCCGGGATATTGTTCTCAAGAAAAACAAATAGAGGCATTACTTACATGGGGTGTAATGTGAAAATTATAAAAAGGTCATGTATACCAGGTGTTGATCGCTTACTCTGGCCAAGTAAGTAGTGAACACGTGGTACCATGAACTTCTTATGATGGACACATTTATGTCCGATGTAGTAAGGGTGGGGTGAATGGGACTAACTTAAAAAGTACCCAAATGAATCAAATGAGCAAAAATAATTGATAATAATGTAAACACACAGCCGGGTGACGGAAGCGTATTACATTAGGATGATGAGCCCGAGTGAAGGGACAAAGATTAATGTAAAACGATTAAGGTATGCAATTGGGAGTGGTGTGCTTACACTCGAACCCGAAGAATGCAAATATGACTCTTAACGGGCCGATTTTGTAAAACACCAAATTTGAGAACAAAGTAGGAATATAAAAGCGAAACGAAGTCATAATGCATACCGTAAGGGTTGCAATAATAACGACTTCGGTAAAACACCCGGTTGGTGGGTAAGGATTTAAACGCATGCGTAGACTGAGAAACAGGAACGCGAAATAGAGAGTCAAAAGACTCGGAATATGAGTCATGACTAAAAGATGACAAGAATTTTCGCAAACATAAATTTTGGTAATTACGTTCAACCATTTCAAAGTTGGACGGGTCAAATAAAGAATGAAGTTTGACATTCATAAGTGATGAAAATTCACCCAAAATGAGTCAAACGAGTCAATTAAGGAATAACGCTTAATAAAATAGGAAAACGCAAACCGGTGAAACCGGAAAGCTAAAAACAATAAGATAGAAGGACCCGGGTAATGGGTTGTAAAGGAGTATAAGTATGAACCCGGTAATGGTAAGCGTAAGACAAACTAACGTGCAAATGACGCTAGAAGTCGTAAAGTCGGAAAGGATAGTCCGAAAGTAAACAAATGAAACCTTAGACTACGGTCAAGGTTAACTAAAGTTCAAAAGCAAAATTAAATGATTCCAAACATAACAAAGGATGCTTTAAAGTTATATATGTATAAATAGACAATGGAATAAAGACTAGAATAAAAGATGATCTACGGGATCATCATAACCTACGGGATATTAAATAGTGTAAAGGCTTACGGGGCCAAAATGACCCACGGGTCATGAATTGAAGCAAAGGAATCATAAGGGCCTCGTCTTAAAGAGATGAAAGCTTAAGGAAATAGCCTACGAGGTTAAGTGAAGGAACCTACGGGTCAATAGTGTAAGGTGAGGGAACTTGTTACAATTCCCCGTGTAAAACAAGAACGGAAAACAATAAATTAGGGGTTGTCAATTTCCTTGATATGAGTAATTTACATAGTTAAAGAGAAAAACGTTAGACTAAAATTCAGTTTTAGTAAGAAATAACATTTTTACAAATATAAATTCTGATAGGAAATTGAATAGTAAGCATGAAAGATTCAAGTCTTGACGCTGATAGGCGCAAGACGATATATTCGAAAAGTGATCTTTTCGAAAATGAAAGGTTGATATAAATTAAACATGACGTGACACGATCACGGTCAAGAAATGCAATGTGAAGTGGAATCACATTATAACCAAGCGAGCGGTAAAAAGTAACTGGACTAATAAGTCTAGTTAGTGAGACCGGTTAAGGTCATTTAAGTAATTTGGTTGCTTGTAAGCGGTGGATTCGGTATAACTGAACCGAATAAATGAATTTGAAAACAAAAGAAATTGTTGCTAAAAGTGAAAGATTTCACTAAAGACCTTTAAACGGGTCAAAGAAACAGATTCATAAGGAATTCGATAGTATATGAAAGCGATGGATATCGCTAAGTTAACTAAACTAGTGGAAATAACGAGATTACGTTATTTCGAAGTTACACTATGTCATATGAGATATGTAGACAATTAGTAACCAAAAAGATGTTACCATACTTTTCAGGTAATACTAACGATTGGTTAAAAAGTATAAGTAATGTTTAAAATATTTCTCGGATCGAATACATTGAGTTTAAACTCAATGCATTATGTAAGAAAAGGTTTCGAGGACGAAACCTCTTTAAGGGGGGTAGACTTGTAACACCCCGAAAACGGGATTGGTAATTAAACCCCGTTAATACTAAAGACGGGGAAAGTACCGTTAGTGGTAAAAGTAAACTGGCAAGTATTAGGAATTAATTGAATAATCCTAATATTTATTTAAAGTGAATAAGAGCTTTCAAGAAAATAGGAAGATAAAAGGCCCGATTTAACGGGACTTAAAGTAAAACGGGTTACGACTTCCCGAACCTACTAAGCTAACTAGGAATAATTCTAACCTAGTTAGATAGTGACTTATGGGTGGGTTAAAACACTTAAATTATGAAATAAGGAAAATGGAGGGGCCAAAGATGTTAAAATTGAAACTTATGTTGCTAATTCTAATTAAAACAAAAACCAAACACCCCATTTGGGATGTCTGGTAGTACAAGAACAAGCAGGGGTGATCCCACACTCTCCAAAACGCTAAACATCACTAAACTTTCAAATTGAAGGCTCAATCCAAGCTGAAATCGAAATTAAAGCATAGATTATTGATCCTCATCACAAGAGGATTACAAGGTATGTAAAATTTGATGAAAACTCTCAACTCGAAATTCTCATGAAATTGGGAATTTCTGAAATTTATGGTTGCATGTTAGTTTTATGATGAAATAAGAACAATACAGTGTCTAGGGACAAACCCTAGACCAATACAAGTTGAATTCATGTGAAAATCTAGTAAAATCCATAAACACCATTGTAGGTGATTTGTGGGTTATGTAGATTTTAATAAACACTAGGAAATTGGGTGATATTCTAGTGTAATTTGACAATTGTGAAATAACTTCAGAATTATAGAAGCTAAAAACTTTGTAAGATGGTTGATTTATGTGAAATTAGGGCTAAGAGATAAGCTAGAGACTTGATAAATAAACATGTAAAATTATGCCCTGAAAGTGTTTGTTGAAATGCCTAAAAGAAAGCTCGAAACTAGAATTTTTGTAGTTAAAACACCTAATTGTGATGTTTTGGCTATTATGCAAAATGTGATTAAAAAGAGTTCTAAATGTGATAAACGTGGTTAGAACTTTGGTTGAAACGGTGGTCTAAAGATAACGCCTACCGGGTAATTAAAGAATGCTAAAACTAGTTGATGAACTCGAATATGCAATTAGTATACTAATGGGCATTTGACTTTAAAAAAAAGTCAAACTGACCTACGATGTGATGAATGATAATTAGACATAGAAAATAAGTGAGGTGGAATAGTCGTGATTGTGAATGACTAATTTAACCGCCTTGTAAATGATTGACAATAGTTTGACGTGTAACAAGCTAGGTGAAAGCTTGGAGGAGGGAGCGGGTTAAACGGAGCAAGTACGGAAAGAAAAGCGTGGCGTGGATGCGAGGTAAGTGTAATTTACACACTTATGTAGAATACCCATTTATTCGATACGTTGTAAACGTGATAACGGTAATATTGAAAATATGGAAATTTGTCAAGTGTCGACTAAAGTAAATCAAGGTTAAAAGGATACCCATGGCGTAAGCCGAAATGGGTTGAATTTGTAAGAAAAGAGTGTAAAAGAAAATGGGTATGGTTATAAAATCCGGGATGGGATGGATGTATGAATTGGAAATCAAAAACGATGTTTTTGATTAAATAGATAATGTTGGGCATATAGTCCAAACGGGTCGAATGGTGGTGATAACACCATTTGACAATATCGACTAATGTGGTTGTCAAGTCTTATGTTAACAGGACCGGTTAGCAAATCGGATAATTTCGTCACCATTGATGGTGTGATAATGAAAACGAGGTATAAATCGGGTTTACTTGTTGATCCGGGCCAGGTACGCATAATTATGTTGTAGTTAAAAATGCTATTTTGGTCGAATAATTTGAGAGAGAGTCCTTCGTCATAAAAGGACTAAAATCGACCAAATCGCCCTTGTAGGCTAAATGGAACAAACGACCCTTAAAGGTTGTTTGGAAATGAGTTTTATGACTAGGTAAATACTTAGAATAAGTATAGAAGTTGAAAGAGGTATTATATTAGCCAAATGACACTATTTGAGTTTTTGCCGTAAAATAATGATTCGAGAGGTAAAATTTGGTTTATATTGATCACCACATTAAACCTACCTTAAATACAGTTGAGGAGGGAGATTATAGGATAAGATATGTGGTAATGGAATGCTAGAAGCAATCAAAAGCTATTTTAGGCTCGAAAGTGCTTAAATACCCTTAACGGGTCAAAATAAGCATACGAGCGAAAATGAGTTTAAATTGTGTAATAAACCTGTGATTAGAACCTAATACGATATATAACATTAGTTTGAAGAAGTATAGGTGATATAGGAATCAAACAAATATGTTTGTTTGATAAAATGCATAAACGGGTAAAATTCGATAAAAAGGTAACGAGTCGAAGGCTTGAAAGTCTCAAAATTTATTTATGTTGGATGTTGGATTTTAACTCCATATGATGAAGAATTAAATTACGGACGCGTAGGAAAAAGAATCGGGTAAAACGGATTAAAAACAAGAGAGTTATGGTCGATTCCGTGAAATCGGGTTAAGCTGGGAACGTACAGCAACTGTTAAAGCAGCATTCTGCTGAAAAGGGGGCTAGGCGTCACGCGACGCCCCCTAAATCGGAAAAATGTTATTTTTTTGTTTGTTTGACCCATGGCACTTGTTTAAACTTATTAGTTGACTATCAAAACTAACTTTTAAGTTGGTTTTGATCTTAGGTGATGTTGGGCATGCTACGGATGACGATCAAGCAGCTACGAAGAACCGAACACACGAGATTAAAGCTTCCGCACGGCGTTACGTCATAACTTTTAGATGGCGAACTTATTTATATTATATTTAAAACTTTAATTTGTAAAAGTTTTAAATTACTCGTATTTTCTGAGGATACTTAATGGTAATTACATGTTTGATATCGTATTTATACGATAAAATTTCAAAATAATAACATGGGTGTTACATGACCAAAGTCTTTGCCAGCCATATGTGTACATTGTGATAGCCAATCAGCGATTGGTAGAGCTCAAAGCTTGATGTACAATGGCAGATCAAGGCACATGCGACGTAGACATAACACGGTACGACAACTACTCTCAACGGGTGTTATCACAATTGATTATGTGAGATCAAAAGATAACATTGCAGACCCATTTACAAAAGGCTTAAGCAGAGAGTTAGTTGAAACGTTGTTAAGAGGAATGGGACTAAAGCCCGTGGTGAATGGGAATATGAGGGAAACCTAACTTAGTTGACTGGAGATCCCAAGATCTAAGTTCAATAGGCCAACTTAATCATATTACCAAAAACGGAGTCACTGTGGGGGAGTACCCCAAAACTAAATAAAAGGGAGTTATATATACTTCCTAGTCCATTCCAATCAGTGACATTGAAGTGAGGCTAAGCATATTAAGGTTAACGATTTCAGGAAATCAAATAACCATGATGCTTTTAATGATTCAGGGAATCACCTATGTTAGAGAGAAGTAGGGCCGCTTCGAATGGATTTGTGGGGTGCGCAAATCCTGGAGCTCTTGCAGAACCAGGCTAGTGTTCCAGGACCATAATAGGACACGACAATGAGGGGTTGGCCAAACCAGGGAGAGTATTGTGTGAAGTGTAATGTCGTTTACATAAATGGGGGTATGTTAAAGGACATCGCGTCTACAAACCGCTAGTAAGCTAAGTATGCTTCACAAAAGAAGGTTCAAATGAGACAACCTACCTATCTTGCAATACTCAACTGTCGAAGTTTATCATTGAAAAGTGTAAGGAAAAGATCCATTTCCATACATGTGGGGGATTGTTGGAAATTTGATGAAAATAGCATTTTTCATGTGGGGGATTGTTGGAAAAATAGGTGAAAATAGCATTTTTCACAAATATAGGAAAATGATTTTTTTCCTATTTTGGACTAGAAATAAATATAATAAAATGAGCGGGTTTTATATATTTATTTGTGAGTTTGTGTTCTATGTTGGAAGAGCTTCGCAACGAACTAAACCACGTCCAAAACGGAGCTAAGATGAATGAGATATCGATGCTCAAAGTTGGGAGTTTGAAACATTAAATGCTGAAACAAAAGGGAAAGTAGCACCTTGTCCCACATCGGAGGAGAGTTGGAACTTAAATGGGTATTTAAGGTGGAACTCTCCATCCTTATTGTTTCATGGAAGCACACACTAAGTTTCCTCGCGAAGGGTGCGTAGCACCCTAACTCGAGCGCGCGTGGCGTGGGCGATGAGGCGCAATGTGGCGCTTTGATGGCGCACTTTGCACTTCGCATCGCCGCGAGCCGCTTGAGAGCCAGCTTTGTATTTTTGACCACGTGCGCGTGGTAGATCACATAGGCTGCAAGGACCAGGTGGTGAAGTGGCATGCAGGTTCGAGGCGCGTGACGTGGCAGTCTGCGCACGGGTACAAGTGGCACGAAGGCACGCGGTTGCGCATGGTGCATAGGTCCTGATGTGACATGCGCAGCGCACCAAAGTAAGCCAAAATGGCTCGACTGTGTGGCGTGCTCGTAGAGGCTCACAGGTGACGTGGCGCACGCGCGCATGGACCTGAGTCAGTGTGGCGCACGCACGCATGGCAGTGAGCCAAGAGGACGCACCGCGCATGGGCATGCAGACCTGGGCGTGCGCGCGCACAGAAGCTTCCAGCATTGAATGACATTGCAGTTACAGTTCAGCTTTGAAACTGACGAGTTAATGGTCTTTGACTGAGAATTAAATGACGTATTAAATTGCATTGAAGACGTTTAATGCAATTTAAACCTCTCTTTAATTCCGTTTTGACTGTTTCGACTTAGGAGCTATATAAATACAGCTCCATACCCAGCTGCAGATTACACTACGAACAACAACATCAATTGCAACTTTCTCTCTACTACTTCTGATCTTTTTCTTGCAGCTCTCAAGGTAGACATCGGGTCTTGTGCCAATTCCGGCACTTCTGCTCCGGCTGTTGTACCCTGGGAAACAAAACGAGTACTCCTGGGAGACTCGGAATTTGTTTTAAGGGAAGCGTGTGAACACATGACTCAGCCCCCCTGCTTCTACCCCATTCTTGTTTTTGCTTATTTCAGTTGTAATAGTATTGTATTTCAGCTTTCTTTATTTCTGTATTGTAATCAAGTAATAAAATTTGTTATTTTATTTATTATTACGCGAACAGTTCCTAGAATGGATGAGTGTATTCATATCTTTAAAACTTTTAGTAGTGGTTTTAAGAATTGTCGGAAGGTAAAGGAATTGCGCAAGGCAGCATGCAACGAAAGTAAATAAGTAGTAAACCGACAGATTTAAATTATCAGCCATAGGCATTACTGTCGTGCAAAAGAAGTCGATAATGAAGGCGGAGATGTTAGAAGATGAAGAGATTGATTGTAAAGCGCGATCGGCGTTGGTGTTGCTACGTCGAATAAGCTCAAAGATGATGGCTTCCATTGAAGGGAATTGTAGGGGGTCAAGCGGGATGTCAGGGAGGTGGTGGAAGGTGATGGCGTGGAAGGTGGCGGAGATGTGGTGGACATAGGCGGCGGTGGTGCCCGTGTTGAAGGAAGAGATGAGAGTGAGGACGACGATGGAGAAGGAAGGGTGGTGTTTGGTGATAAGTTTCCCGAGCTCCACCATAGAAATGAGGTGTCCCACACCCGGCGATGGATACAAAACTATAGTTCCCATTTTTATTATAACATTTTATAAGGAACCAGTGGGATCTCCAAGATAACATGATACAAAATACAAAATAATATTTACAATAGTATGAATAAAGTTTATAGTTAGGTGGTGTATGGAAACAGTTAGGTAGTGTAGTGAAAATAGATCACCCCCAACTATTCCCGTTTGGCCGCTGTCACTCTCAACTTTGACTTTGGCTCACACCACTCCCAACTTAACACATTGTTTGTCATGACACCCCGTCGTTAAATAAACACTAACTGGGTTAGAAAAAATAGCTATTTGTCAATATAATCCAACATGGCAAGTGTAACGTGTAATGTAAACCTGTTTCACCATCTTTATAACTCCAAATAACACAACCAAACAACACCTACATCTTGATCTCCCTCTCCTTCTCGATGTCTGACCGGCACTATACCGACCAGCTGGCGGCGTCGGTAACTCGACCGGTCACTCGCACCCCTCATCCTCTTCACCTAAAACCCACAAACAACCACTCCCCTGTACCTAAACCACCTTCCTCCCCTTTCGGTCAATGAGACGGCCGACCATGTAACAACCCGATATTTCGGATCGTTACCAATCACTGTCTTTCTTTTCGTAAATGCTTGTACTCTTGGGATTCGATTTACACAAAGGGGATTAAACTATATTTCAATGCATTTTAAACGCTTATTACAACGCTTACAACTTAGACGCATTTCATCACATTTTACATCGCTTATTTAGAACTAAACGCTATCGCAACGCAAACTCAACACAGACTCGAAAGCATATTTAATTATGTTATGTGTGTTATTACTTGTTGAATGTTATGTGGTTATCAAGGCAACGCTTATACGCTTAAACACTCACTCGCAACTCGATTAAACGCAACACAACGCTTAACAAACGAACCAAAGTTGGAAAACTAACTCGCGCAAACACGACCGATCGAATGGCCTTCCGTCCGAATGGACATCCCCCCGGATGATCATTCGTCCGGATGACCATCCGACCGGATGGAGCCATCTGAACGCTTCCATTCTCGCAACTGACTTAACCCTTCACCCTATCTCTATAAATACCGTCGTACACCTCCATTCTATGTCTTTGACACTCTCATCCGCTCCCCAAGAGTTTGTCTCAAATCAAGGCCGTTTTGTAAGCATTTCTCCTCAAATCTTGCACGACCATCATCTCTAATCACTTCTACACCATCTTCTTCAACAAAATCACACACACTCACTAACTTTTTCCTTCAAATCACTGATTCGGACCTCTCGAAGATGGATTTCACTCATTTTACTTAGGCGAACTGTTGAGAAACACCATTCAATCGAAATTGGTTCCAGATCTAAAGGATTTTCACACTTTTCAACTAAGTTATGAAAGATTTCCAATCTTTATCAATTTATCTCTATGTTTCTTTTCATTTTCCTACAATATTGATGGAATCTGGACTCAATCAGACTCTCGACTCGTTCCTTAGTCGAAAGTCGGCTTGAAAACGGATTTCCACTGGAGAGATGGACCGATTAACGTGTCAAACATGAATCTTCATCAAGAACAGCTCGCTGTCCGAATGGGCTGGGCCCATCCGGCCGAGTGAACTGGTGTTGGTGTATTCCGTTGTTTGATACGTCATCACGTCGTCTCTGTTAAGTCAAAGCAAACCTTTTACTTAGAAAATTTTACCAAAACTTCAACTACAGATCATTTGACCGAATGGCCATCCGTCCAGATGACCATCCGTCTGGATGACCTGATCCTTATAATTTTCCTTGTCAAAACGTTTTAACTAAACTCTGAATTTTAACATATTTACACAAACAAACACATCCTATTCGAATGGACATCCGTTTGAATGGCCATCCGTTCGGATGGCTATCCGTCCGTATTCCGTTCGGATGGGAATCATACGTTCGACACGCTGCTTACACTCTGTTCAGTCCTGAAGAAGACTTATGCTTCTGTTTCCATTCACAGGCTAACTCAACGCGCACCCTTCAATCCAATCCAGCTTGTGTTTACTTGATAAACATACATTGTGAGTATACTCGAACCCATTTTTTGTTTAATGCACTTTTGGGTGTTACATACGTTCTGTATCAAAACACAACACACAACGCAAACACTTTATAAACGCTAACCGCTCCCGTATGCTATACGTGATTTGTTTAATGCTTGTTACTATGCTATACAGTGTTACACTAGACCGCCTCTAGCAACGATAGTACAATAGTTTGGACTCAGCACCTGTCGTGGACAAGGGTTGCTAAGGATCACATTACTTTACTTCACGTGTTTGCTTCGGTGAACATGCATCGCGCATACTCTACAACGCAGTCTCGTGGTTAGGTTGTATCATTGTTGATAGTTACATGCTTTGCCCGTTACGTGTTACATGCTGGTTATGCGTAAACACTTTTTATACTATTATTATGAAAACTTGTGTACTCACCTTTACTTTATGTATTGACTTTATTTTAACGTATGTGACAGGTTGATGGAATGTTATGCTGAAATCAAGATAGGCAGTCTAGAAACTCATAATAGAAATCTAGGTTGTCGGACTTGTTTTACATTTAAGAACTCGCTGTCTGTAATAACTATGTGTTGAATATTTCTTCATTGGTATGGGGCAATGAATGTTAAAAATATTGGTAATTGATAGTTGTTATGGATTCTCTTGAGCAATCTGGTTCGCCTAGTGCCACGCCCCGATGATTCCGCCATCGATTGGGGTGTGACAGATTGGTATCAGAGCCATAACTATAGGGAATTAGGTCGAGTCGTATAGAGTTGACCTAGTCTATAGTTTAAGTACCAACAGACCAACTTCGTGCAAATCCGGTAGGGGTTTCATGTGAACCTACTTTTGATACTCTTATTCGAACTCGCAAAGATACCACATTGTATGGACCCACGCACATACATTTTTGTACGAAGTAGCCTTTCCTAAGGCTGAAAACTATTTTGCCTTTCCTAAGGCTAACACAATACACACGTTTTTTAAAAACACTCGCATAACACAACCGAGTGATTCGATGTCAGTTACTTTGTTTCTCTTTTCATTATTTAACTCTGTGTTTGTATGCTATAAACAATGTTTACAATTTGTATGTAGATACTTTGTTTGTAGAGTTTGAAGAATACAATTGAAGATTAAGTATGCTTATGGTTCTCTGTTGGTAGATGATATCATATTGTCCCAAATTTGTTTACCATTTTTGATGCTTATCGTTAGTCCTTAATAGTTAATATGTTTTTCTGAAAAATAAGTCAAACGGATTCAATCAAGTCAAAGCCTCGAATTGGAAAAAAATTGTTTTCAGTGGTTGTTGTTTAGACTTTGGATTCAAAGTGTGTAGCAAAGGTCGTATGAGGGTTATGGAAGATAGTCAAATAGTAAAAAAAATATGGGGCTGGTCAAACATACTTTGAAGGTCAATAAGAATAATTGGCAGGCTATATAGCTCACGTTTTGAAGAGTTGGTTTTGTTTAGTTGGGATTATTATGTGTTAGCTATTGGGCTAGCCATATTGAGGAGTATCATATGTCATTGATCTTTTTTCCATTGGGCCATTAGTCAACCCAATTAAACTTTAAGAATTAAATTCTTAATCTACATCTAACCGCAACGCGTAGGTTAGCGTTAACTCATTTCTTAAAATTACCAAATGGAAAATGTGACACCAATAGATATTGTTATGCATATGACGGCACAATTAGTAAAATTTTAGTCTAAAACCTAAGATCACGATGTGTGCGAGAGTCGGGTTTGTTCGGATGTTAGTCTGAATTTACCCGTCGTCACCTCCCTAACCCTCATTTCTACTTTCCAAACACCTCATTCACTCTCAAATCCTCTTAAGAACACTCAAAAATTCTGATTTTTGGGCATAAACTTTCAAGACTTTTAAGTGAGTTCTAGCTCACTTCTTCACTCATTTCTTTCCTGTTTCTTCTTTCATCTTGCTTGGATAACATCTAGGAAGGTTTTCACATGTTTTCCATCGCAAACTAAGGTGAAACCTCACCATATTTGAGGTCCAAAGTTAAATTAAATTCTGTTTTGTACAAAGTTATTATAACTTCTTTTTCTTTACTAAACTTGGTGAAATCTTGTACCCACCAAGCTCACAACTTAGTTCATAGTTGTGGGTTTGTGTTGAGGTTGATTTCCATCAAGTTGTGAGTTCAAAACTCTTTACTTTAAGTTCATACATGTTATATTCAAGTGTTGAAAATATCCCGATTCACCATCTTCTATATGGTTGAACTTGTGATTTGTAAAAGTGTGAACCATAGGAGCTTTGGCTTTCCAACCTAGTTCCACTACGGCACTTGTAAACCTTGTGTATGAACACTCAAGTAGCTTTCTAGTATCAGAGTAACATAACCCTGTCTAGCCTTCAACACTTAGTTAACTCTTTCCATGTAGTGGTGGTTCACCCGGGTTAGGACTTACTTGGCTACTTGATGATGTATTAGTTGGTTGTTATTTCTTTTCATTCATGACCCTCTGAATCATCCTTGTGATGATTTGTGTAGTGGTGAATCGTACAATGAGGAAAATCCTACATGCTTGACTTATAGGACAATCTATAAAACTCATGATGGATTTAGCTTAGGATTATTATTATAACTATATATATATATATATATATATATATGAACATGCCTGAATTTATGATGATAATCGGTTTATGATTATCCGTCATAAACCTAGGCTACCTTATATATGATTCTAAGTCTCTCGTAGTTGATTTTAATGGGCAAATTAGGACCCATGAAATCACATACAACTTAATGTCAAAACGAGTACTTAGACTAGATATACTTTTATGCATACATACTTTTGTACTTAAATTCTAAATTCTGAATCTAACTACTCCATAAACGTCGTATGACCTTATTTCAATTCTCCATTCTCAAACAACTCATCACTCGCGGATAATCGAAAAGCGTTGCAAAATTGTGAGTATACATGACCCATTTTTCCTTTTACACTTTTGGGTGCAATACGTTATACTATTTAAACACACGAAATCATACTTTATGCTTAAGTAAAAAACACAAACAATCCAATCATACATGCTTAAATACGTGCTGATTTGTATACTTGGATGATTCTTTTATGCGATTTACTTGTCATTAACTTCGTACGAGCCTCCCCTTAACATGTATTCCGCTATAGGAGTAACACACCCCCCGTATCTTGAGGTCATGTTAAGTTTTTTATTCTTGCGGTAATCAGAGGGTTGACTTGTTAAATTGCATGCCATGTTTACATTAATCTCGTTAACTATTTTTGTCATGTGGATTGTTCAAACTCTTATACATATATGCTAGTACTCAAAACTTGCATGCCAACAAACCAATTGTAGTCGTTTTGTTACCGAAAATACAAGCATAAAATGGATTTTTCTACTAGTTAAATAAAAAATTGTTGATATGTAACAACACATGATATCAACACTGTGTTCTTTACGTACCAACACTTTGTTCTTTGTAACACTTTGTATTCATTCTAGCAGTTTGTTTTCTATGTTTCTCATGTTAATAGTATTTCAAGTTGCAAATTAAACTAAAACAATTCCTGTAATGTCATGTGTCTTCAAACAATTTCATGTCCTTGGATCTTGCAAAGCAAAAAGTAATACAATACTTTGTTATTTGCGTATCAAAACTTTATATTCATACTAGTACTTTTCATGTTAATGGTATATCAAAACTTTATATTCATACTAGTACTTTTCATGTTAATAGTATTTCAAGATACTAAAGCAATTCATGTAATGTCATGTTATTTGCATATCAAAACTTTATATTTATACCAGCACTTTTCATGTTTATAGTATTTCAAGATACTAAAGCAATTCATGTAATGTCATGTGCTTTCCTGCAATTTCAATTACTGTTTTATCAAACAACCTCTCAATATGATCAACAAGACGTAACATACAAAAAAGTGTTATTTAAACAACATCTCATGATAAACAAGATATAACAAACAAAAACTCTTGGCACAACGACTATGACATTATTATGGTATATTGTGTTTTTGTTGTAATCCACATTAAGTTGGCGCAATACAACTAGCTCGTGGACATGAGTGCTTCATAGTATAAAAAAAGTTGAAGCGAACGTCAGATTGTGGGTCACTATATTATATATATTTTGATTTGTGGGTCATAAAACTTGCAAACTTTTAAATTTTAATATATTTAAGTTCATCTGCTTTCACCAATTTTATGTTTTCCAACTTTGCAAAAACATTGTAATTTTGATGAATTTTTGTTTACATAAAGAATAAAATTAAAACTATACAAAGTTCTATGCATAGAAAAAAGTAACATATATAGTTCTTGGATAAAACTTTGCAAAAGCACTGTAAATTTTGATGACTTTTTTGCTAGGAACTGCCCCTTATTGTATTATTCTTGGATAAAACTAAAATTGATCGATGATTATTTTTTCTAGTTTTTATTGCATGTTCATTAGATATTTTTTTGGTTTTTTTCCTTATATTTGTTCGAACAAAGCCAATCAAAATCAAAATCAAAGCACAAAATCACATAGATAGCAAGGACAAATGGGGAAAAGCAAACAATAAGAATCCACTCTTTATTATTGAGTGTGCTCAACCATTTTTTTTTTTGTGAACGGCAATAGATTTTTGTACCACACCCAAATATAATCAAGCATAACATCCAGCAAAACGCTAGAGAACAGAACCCCAAAATGCCCCAGAATTACATTAGATAACCCAACCCAAACTTATACATATGAAAACTGATTTAATCCTTCATCACTGCAAATGTTGACCACTTTTCCCAGCCAATTTCACTACCCTTCGAATGGCTCTTGTACCACATAAATGAGGACGCTTATATCTTGCCAAAAATATTATCTATAGTAACCCGCTTCTCAGAAAAATTTACATGGTTTCGATTCTTCCAAATTGACCAACATGCGACCAGAATAATACCTTGCATAATTTGTCGCTTCCTGCCATTTAATCCATACTTTTTATATATTCCCAGTAGGTCTCTTGTATTGAAGGCGAAAATTTGGGGGCATTTACACCACTGGCTCACTTTGTTCCAGATTACCGCCGCCGCCAGGCAGGAGCCAGAATATTTAATGTATTTTAATAAACATGTGTCGATATTACTAACATGTATTTATATAAAGTTTTATATAAATATTAAATCAACACTTGAAATGTATAATTTGCTAAATACTTTGATATTTGATATTATATTTAATCATTTATTTATATTACGAACATGTATTTATATAATTTGCGAAATACTATGATATTTATATATCTGTATTACAAACATATATGTAGGAAAAATTACAAGTTTTGTCTTTTATCCTTATACCACGTTTCAGGCGGTGTCCTTTTTAACGAATGTTGATAGACAGTGTCCTTTACTAGGTATTTTGTTGCAAGTTTAGTCCTTTACACCCAACCTAGTTAAAAAACTCAGTTAATTGTTGACAGACGGTGTCCTTTACTAGGTATTTTGTTGCAAGTTTAGTCATTTACCTAGGTATTTTATTGCAAGTTTAGTCCTTTACACCCAACAATTAACAGGGTTTTTTAACTGGGTTGGGTGTAAAGGACTAAACTTGCAACAAAATACATAGTAAAGAACACCGCCTGAAAAGTGGTATAAAGATAAATGACAAAACTTGTAATTTTTCCCATATATGTATTTACATAAACTCTTTACCCGTCTCAACAAGATAACAAGTTAGAACATATGATTCATACAAAATGAGAAGTCTGCGATTCACACAATATTTGTGTATCAAAGATAAAATAGAATACTTCAACGAAATATTTTATTATAATAATTTTCAGTGATAAAAAGATGTATGTTATAACAAATAAAAACTCTTGGTACACTGATTATGACATTATTATGGTATATTGTATTTTTGTTGTAATCCACATTAAGTTGGTGTGATACAACTAGCTCGTGGACATGGGTGTTTCATAGTATAAAAACAAGACAACAAACAAAAACTCTTGGTACAACGATTATGACTTTATTATGGTATATTGTACTTTTGTTGTAATCCACATTAAGTTAGCGCAATACAACTAGGTCGTGGACATGAGTACTTCATAGCAAAAAAACAAGATGAAGCGAACATCTCATGATAAACAAGACATAACAAACAAATACTCTTGGTACAACGTTATGACATTATTATGGTATATTGTATTTTTGTTATAATCCACATTAAGTGGGCGCGGTACAACTAGCTCGTGGACATGAATGCTTCATTGTATAAAAACAAGATGAAACGAACATCAAATTGTGGGTCACTATATTATATAACAAAAACTCTTGGTACAACGATTATGACATTATCATGGTATATTGTATTTTTGTTGTAATCCACATTAAGTTGGCGTGATACAACTAGCTCGTGGACATGGGTACTTCATAGTATAAAAACAAGACAACAAACAAAAACTCTTAGTACAACGATTATGACCTTATTATGGTATATTGTAGTTTTGTTGTAATCCACATTAAGTTGGCGCGATACAACTAGGTCGTGGACATGAGTACTTCATAGTATAAAAACAAGATAAAGCGAACATCTCATGATAAACAAGACATAACAAACAAAAACTCTTGGTACAATGTTATGACATTATTATGGTATATTGCATTTTTGTTATAATCCACATTAGGTGGGCGCGGTACAACTAGCTCGTGGACATGAGTGCTTCATGGTATAAAAACAAGACGAAACGAACATCAGATTGTGGGTCACTGTATTATATAACAAAAACTCTTGGTACAACGATTATGACATTATCATGGTATATTGTATTTTTGTTGTAATCCACATTAAGTTTGCGTGATACAACTAGCCCGTGGACATGAGTGATTCATAATATAAAAACAAGATGAAGCGAACATCAGAATGTGGGTCACTGTATTATATAACAAAAACTCTTGGTATAACGATTGACATTATCATGGTATAATGTATTTTTGTTGTAATCCACATTAAGTTTGCGCGATACAACTAGCTAGTGGAAATGAGTGCTTCATAGTATAAAAACAAGATGAAGCGAACATCAAATTTTCGGTCACTGTATTATATAGATTTTGATTTGTGTTTCATAAAACTTGCAAACTTTTAATTTTTTTTATATATTTAAGTTCATCTACTTTCACCAATTTTATGTTTTCCGACTTTGCAATAACATTGTAAATTTTGATGACTTTTTGTTCACATAAAGATTAAAATTAAAACTATACAAAGTTCTATACATAGAAAAATTAACATATATAGTTCTTGGATAGAACTTTGCAAAAGCATTGTAAATTTTGATGACTTTTTGGCTGGGAACTGCCCCTTATTGTATTATTCTTGGATAGAACTAAAATTGATCGATGATTATTTTTCTAATTTTTATTGCATGTTCATTAGATTTTTTTTTTTTGGTTTTTTCCTTATATTTGTTCGCACAAAGCCAATCAAAATCAAAGCACAAAATCACATAAATAGCAAGGACAAGTAGGAAAAAGCAAACAATGAGAATCAACTCTTTATTATTCACTACAAGAAAATGAAGCTAATGCAACCCCAATAAAATGTTGCATTAGGCCTTGAAAAGGTTGCATTAGGTCTAATGCAACTTTTTATCAAGGGCTGCATTAGGTGAAGTTGCATTAGATCTAATGCAACCTTTTTGTTAGATAATGCAACATTTTTTGAAAGAGTTGCAATTACTATTCAAATGCAACCTTTTTATCATGCAACCTTTTTATATGTTAATGCAACTTTTTTACTTTTAAATGCAACTTTTTTAATGCTCAAATGCAACCTTTCCTACACTAAAATGCAACTTTATAAATACTTAAATGCAACCTTTTGTCATAATTCTGTTACAAAACTGCAACCTTTTCTACACCCAAATGCAACTTTGTAACGTAAATATATTTTGCATAAATTAATATACATTCAATCACAACTGCACAAAACAATAATAACAAAGATCTCATTGGCAGCCAAATAGTGTAATTTATCATATTTGTCCAAACTCAAATAATAATATAGTCAACACAAAGTGTCAATTACAGTAATTTAGAAAATTGAAAACATTCTAATCATCTCGACCTTCAACTAGTTGTTTCATAACATTTTGCATCATAGCTTCCAAGTTTTGTCGATGGTTGTCAGTATCTTTTTGCATAGCTCCGAGTTCGGCTTTTTCTTTGATCATCCTCTTCAATCCTCTTATGCTTTTCCAGTAACTAGTTTTTCTCTACTTCAACATTTTCTTTAAATGACTCCGTCAGCCCCTCTGGAATCATATATGTGCAAGCATTATCTACCTTTTTGTCATGTATTTGTATTGCCTCTAGCATAAAGTCAGTGATTTCCATAGTTGATAGTTAGCTTTATTCATTACAATCATAAAAGAATCTACTATGACTTACCATCATCTATAAGCTTGTACTTCTTCATTTGTTCTTGCAGTAGTGTCCCAACAATATTAAGAAAATATTGTCAAAAAATATATATATATACCTGAAAGCATACCATGGGTGAATGTTAAAAAATTGTATTGATGTAGTAATGTAGCGCACAAACCAGCACTATGAAATTTCTGCTAACTATCAAATATAACAGTAAAAACAGAATCCATGCTTCAGCTTAACTAAATGCAAAATTGGACGAAATTGCTTCTTTGACATGGTCAAAATCAACAAAAGCTTTGTTATCAATTATGTTTGGATTTACAAAGGCATACACATCTAAGAAAAACCACATACTTATGTATAACATTACAGATAATGAAACTAGTTTGAGATGCGTTACCTAAATAGCAATGTCGTCTTTTCTTTTGAAGAGTTCAAATCATTAGTCAAAAGCCCCTTTCAGTCTTTGTTTTAAGGTTCAATTCTTTTATTACCTATGCAAGATAAAAGATGGATGCATTTTTTTTGAGAAAACAATTGTTTATAACATAACATATAATAACGATTAAACGAAAACAAACCCATGATAGAGATATAGAGTTAGATATACAAACGTCAATGTAAAATTCAGTTGATAACTAGGTGCTTCATTTGACCATAAAAGTCAAAGTTCTTAAAAATATGTTCTGATGCAAATATTATTTTTTATAAGAAGTCATCAACTTCGATAAGTTATCAAATTCAGTAAATTCAAATGTTGAGTTGAGGGTGCATACTTGGTACCGGCTACACGGATGTTGACATGAGTTTTATCTTTAGGGTAGTGTCGGGCCATGCCAAAGTCCGCAATACCCCAACAAACTCACAACATTTTTTTATGTTGTATGCAAGCCAATAACTTAGCTTCATTTGTAAACTCCCTTTTCCCCTGTTTTGATATCTCTTAAAGCTTCTTCATTTGTAAATTCCCAGTTACGCATGCTCCATTTCTTGAAGCTGTAACCACCTAGACCATTAACAAACCACATATATAAATATTCAACTAACAAAAACTAAATGAAATATGAGAGGCACTATTTTAATTTGAGTGATTAAACTTTCACCAATTAACAAAAGCAAACTGTGCCAATGTGGTAGTGGTGGAGTGGTTGGGGAAAGACTTGGTGTTCTTTATGACTCAGGTTCGACTCTCACTCTCCCCATTATTTTCTGCGACATCCAGGTGAAGGGCGAATACAGGTGGCGCCGGTTCGTCTTGGATGGGAGGCGAGGTTTTACCAATTATTCCACTGTCGTGCCTTCAGGCGGGTGGATGTCGGGTTTCCGCGCATCTGTGAGAGCCAAGGGGTTGGCGACGGTCGAGTAGTCGACCTTGGCCACAGCGCCCGGTCTCACGGTGGTTGGCACATCGTTCCTTGCCGTTCAAAAAAAAAAAAAAAAGCAACCTGTGAAAACTCAAAAGCTCAACAATTTAGAACCATTTTGGTTGAACATAACATTAACATTGAATTTGTGAATATACTTGTTTCATGAAAACCTTTATCTAAATCCAACAATCTGCATATTGTTCTCAATCCATCAATAACTTTCAAACCACAGTAGCATATAAATAGTCTTTTTTTACCAAATCTACATAACCACAAATCACAAACAATGTTAACTAAAATACTACATTAAAAAATAATCTATCCATCTAAGTTACCTAATAACAAATGCATAAAACATAAATGCAACAAGCAAACAATATCAAATTTTCCAGCCACAAAATCAACACACTCAAAACCAAAATGTCAAAAAAAAAAAAAAAAATTGGAATCCACATTAATGGAATTGGATCTAGAAAAAGTTGTTCACATGTGAATTTACATTCAAGTGTGAGTTTGTACCTTCCCGAACCCTTACTTGACCAGGTTGACTCAGGTTTTTCTTTGGCGAGTTCACCATCCAACTTCTACTCAGTAGTCCAACTTCTAAAACACTCCATATGCACCACTTCAGCAAACACCAAAAATCGTAATCTACTGGCCAGCGGCGAGTGGTTGTCTCGACCATCACTATCACCAGCACACATAGGAAAACAAACATATTTGCCTCAACCAATCAATCTCAACAGAATTGGGGTTTAGGTGCCACCTTACATGTTCAATCTACAATTAATAGAGTAAACTAAGACCATAAAACTATTGTGGTCGTCCGCTCCTCCTGTCTGAGCCATCGATCCCCTGGTGTCGTCAATCTACAATTAAGGGCCCAACATCTTTTAGATGCTTTTTGTGGGGAGGGGTCTGTGATTGCTGATAGCCTGCTTAGGGCTATTTCAGCTATGGTTAATTTGTGCTTGGGGGGGAGGTGCCCGAGGAGTCTGGCGGAATTTGTTGCTTCTGCTCCTCTTACACCTCTTCTCAAACCGGATAATGGGATTAGGCCTATCGCTGTTGGGTCGATTTGGAGGAGGGTGATCTCCAAGGTGGCCATGAAAGGTGTTGGGAAGGAGATAGCCAAATACCTTGGCGATTTCCAGTTTGCGGTAGGGATTCCGTGTGGGGCAGAGGCCGTTCTTCATAGTGCGAACAGGTTCCTTAATGAGTACCACCAAGATGGGTCCCTTGCTATGCTTACTGTTGATTTTTCGAACGCTTTTAATTTGGTTGATAGGACAGCCCTACTGT
Source organism: Helianthus tuberosus (assembly GCA_030545235.1). NCBI lineage: Eukaryota > Viridiplantae > Streptophyta > Magnoliopsida > Asterales > Asteraceae > Helianthus > Helianthus tuberosus. The sequence continues at coordinate 5,614 of JARYGA010023837.1, read as the reverse complement.
ACGAGGTAAGGAAAAGGTGTCCTTCTATTTCTACGTGGGTTGATTTTTTATATGGTCAACCAGCTAGATTATATGTGGGGGATGAGTATATTTGGTCTTCTACTGGCGTTCAGCAGGGGGACCCCTTGGGGCCCCTCCTTTTTCCCCTTGTTCTACACCCTCTTGTTCACCGAATAAGGGATCGCTGCAAACTTCTATTTCACGCCTGGTACCTAGATGACGGAACGCTTATTGGAGATGCCACCCAAGTGGCTAATGCTTTAGATATCATCAGAGCTGAGGGTCCTTCCTTAGGGCTTCAACTTAATATAAAGAAAACTGAAGTTTTCTGGCCAACCTGCAATGGTGTAAAGGTTCAGGAGGGCTTATTCCCTCGAGGGATTGGGAGGCCGGTGCTGGGTGTGAAACTCCTGGGGGGTGCTGTTAGTCGTGATGCAGAGTTTATTAGTGCTATGGCTCTTAAAAGAGCGAAATGTGCAGTCGAGCTGATGAGGTGCCTTAAACGCCTACGGGACCCTCAGAGTGAGCTCCTCTTGCTTCGTTCTTGTATGAGTGTTGCTAAATTACTGTTTGGTCTTCGAACGTGTCAACCTTCTTTGGTCGGGGGAGCTGTCTCTGTTTTTGATGAAGGCCTCCGGGGAGCATTAGAGGATATTGTTGTTTGTGGGGGTGCCTTTTTTGGAGATCTCCAGTGGAGGTTGGCTTCTCTCCCGACCCGGTTCGGAGGCTTAGGGATTTGTACGGCCGAGGATGCCTCTTCATATGCTTCCGTGGCTTCAAGGGCCCAATCTTGGGATTTACAAGACCACATACTCCGAGAATGTGGTGGGGATGTTTTAGACTCTGATTACAGGAGTGCGTTGGACCTTTTGCATAGTTCTCTTCCCGACCTTGATATTGGCGGTTTCTACATTAAAGACACCGCCCCTCCTAAATCCCAGAAAATTCTGGCGAATGCCTTATATGGCGAAATTGTCAAGAGGTTTGAAGAGAAGTTTGTATTATCCCCTCGGCAAAGAGCTGTGTTTGAATGTCTACGTGCCCCACATGCTCAAGATTTTCTGTCTGTCACACCTATTGAAGGCCTGGGTCAACACATGTCGGCTGTGGAATACCGTGCTATCCTTAGATACCGACTGATGATTCCTTTGTTCCCAGTTGACGAGCCATGTCCGGTATGCCGCAAAGCGTGTTTGGATTCTTTCGGCGAGCACGCGATCCACTGTAAAGAGCTACCAGGGTTTAAATATCGGCATGATTAGGTGAGAGATGTGTTATGTGATGTTCTTAAGCGGGCCGGGATCTCTGCCAAAAAGGAGGCTCCAGTAAATTTCCTGACTGACCCCTTAGAGGGGAGGTCCACTTTACGCCCGGCGGACATTCTTGTGTTTGGATGGGAAGGGGGAAACACGCTTGTGTAGATCTAACTGGAGTCTCCCCCCTTGTCGGGCTCAAGGACAAGGGCTTTGTTGTAGGGCAAGCGGTGCTCAAGGCAGAGGCGAGCAAAGTGGCAAAACATGAGAAAGCCTGCCGGGAGAATCAACATGTGTTTGTCCCGTTTGCGTTTGATACCTTTGGTGGTCTCGCTCCTGACGCTGTGCGACTCTTGAATCGGGTTCAAAAAGTCGTTAATAGTAATTCTTCGTCGCTAAAGGTTTCAAACTTCGTATTTAGTAGAATTGGTTTTTCTATTCAAAAGGGGGTGGCGGCGCAACTTGTTGCCCGACTACCTGCCATTGCTTTGTAATTGTCCTTTTTTTCGTGTGGAATGGAGATGTGATATATGTTCTAAAAAAAAAAAATCCACCATTGTAAGCTCAATCGGCCATCTGCAAGGTCATCAGAGTTCATGTCACACCCCCAAAATCCACACGCGGAGTATCACCGCTTGGGAGCGTGACTGACCAGGATCAAGCCACCAATCATATAGAACAATGTAAAAAGTAGAAGTAAATGTAATTTAACCAAACCAATCCATATGAAAGGTGTTCAAAACATAAGTGTAATAACAAAGTTTAGCGGAAGCGTATGAGTAAAAGCCCAATCATAAATAAAGTATGTAATGTCATAATGTTTAAATCAAGCATTCACGATCCTTCTCCACAACGACCGCGCCTCCCAGTGCAAGCTCCATGTATACCTAACGACCTGCAAGGCATGTAACAGAGAGTCAACAACTAGTTGAGCGAGTTCACAGTAAGTATGTTCGTAATAGTAAGTTTGTTTCGTAACATGTGGCTCTACTAGGCTGATAGTATGTTCTATTAGTGGGGGCTTCCCATGTTTGCATATACACTAGACTATTCGTAACCATAAGTGTTCTTCTTAACCCGAGAACAGTAGTACGTACAAGCTTTACGTAGGTTTTACGTAAGTGTCCTTCTTTACCCGAGGACAGTGGTACGCGTGGGGTTTACGTAGGTTTTACGTAAGTGTCCTTCCTGACTCCGGAAGACAGTTGCATGTGTGAGTTTACGTAGGTTTTACATAAGTGTCCTTCCTGACTCCGGAAGACAGTTGCATGTGTGAGTTTACGTAGGTTTTACGTAAGTGTCCTTCCTGACTCCGGAAGACAGTGGTAAGTACTTGTTTACGTAGGTTTTACGTAAGTGTCCTGCTTAACCCGAGGACCATGGTAGATAGTCTAGTAGCCGTGTAAGTACGAGTAATTGTTCAATTCCATCATTCAACCCATTCCCTATCCCCGGGAATCCCATGCCTTAGTAAGAGTGTGAACTCACCTTGGTTTGCTCGGTATGCTTAACTATGCGCTCACAAGAAATCAGTCAAGTCCTATAGTGCGCACGTATATACAATTAGTTTCGAGTTCGCAATATTTAACATGCAATCTATGTCATAAAGTGCTTAGCAATTAACATCATGTATCACGTAAGCAGTTAAATCAACTAACAGGTCTAACAGAGTTAACATACCACAGAATTAACGTATCAACCAAGTTATCATTCTAACGGGGTTATATAACTTAACCCAAGTTAATAGAGTTAACAGAGTTACTAAACTAGTAATCAGTGTTAACATGTTTGTCATAATCAAATAACCTAACAGGGGTTAACAACTTAACAAGGTTAATGACTTAACAGAGTTTGTAAGATTAACAGAGTTGACAACTAACTGAATCAAAACTAACTGAGTTTGCATGCTTAACAAGATTACAAACTAACAGAGTTATAACTAACAGGTTATAACTAACAGAGTTATTGTTTAACAGTTACTGAACTAACAGGGCCGAAAACCCTCCATGGGCCGAAATCCCTTTTAAGGGACAAAATCACTTTGGCCGAAATCACCAAGGTGATTTCGTTGGGATGGGGATTTCATTGGGTGGGGGTTTTCATCGGGTACATCCTCATCATCAACACAACAAGAAACCCTAAACATGCTAACAGTTACACAAATCAATACATGGCATCGGTTCAATCATCACCCAATCGTATTGCACAAGTATATGTATTATTCTTTTAAAATGGCCGACAAAGACTTCTATGCATGGTAGTTTTCCACATGAAACTTGATAACTCTCCTGACAACACATGTGTGATTTTGACTACTAGAAAGGATAAGATTGGCCGATTATAAGGTTGTCACATGTATTGATAATGATCCTGGTATCCATTTAATTCACACATATTCCTACAACTTATCAGTAGATCACATGCATACCATCCATCATCCCTAGTGTATATTACATGTAAACAAATCATACTATGTCACGAAGTCAAATAAACTACCAATCATTGTCCAATCATGACTCTTTATCAATATTATAACCTTTTCCTTAATTCAGACATACCACCGATTCTATAGATTGTGATTCTATTAAAAGAATTAGATTCTGACAATTTGCAGATCATCATGTGCGGCCCACTCTCATGATCGGCAACAATAACAATTTGAAAACCACCAAGTGCGGCCCACACATACAGAATCATTATTTTATTAAATTCTGGATCGATTACCAATAATTCAAAACACTTCACATTAACAGTCGATTCATATAACAAGCAGATTGTTCATGATGGATTTAAATCAAGCAATCATCAATAAAAGGTAACTAACCTCAAACAGAAAGTACAACGAATATGTGAAAAGGCTTCCAGATCTTAGTCTTGCCGTCGCACACAGGAAGATACTCTAGGGTTTCGGTTTTTGTGATTAATCCCTTACGTAAAGTGAGGAACAAAAATATATAAAACCCATTAAAACTCATTACTACTGGGCCTAAGCCCATAAGCTTTTTGCTAACCTCTAATGGACGAAAACACTTAAGGTGTTTTCATCATGGTGTTTTCGTAGGGGATTGTTTGGCAAGGTTCCCAGTTTTAAATAATTATACAATTTCAATAATGTATAACATACACACTCATAACATGCACATCACGAATACATTTAAATATAATGCACCCCAATTATAAAATATCCATCGCCATACGATTCAACCTTTTACAAATGTGCACAGTTGCGAAACAAACAAGTCATGTAAACGAACAACATAAACAATTAACGTGCAATTAATTCGAATATGGAATCTTGGAAACTCGGGTTGTCACATTATCCCCAACTTGAAAGAAATTTCGTCCCGAAATTTAGCACGTGGTTACTGAGGAAGCTAGTTGTGTTGTGTAGTTTACTGGTTTTCCTGGGGTGTCACATCATCCCCCCGTTGATTTGGAATTTCGCCCCGAAATTCTGTAGTAGCTTCAGCCTCAGTAGTGGTTGCACTGTTTCCGAATAACTGGGGATACTTGAGTTTCATTTGATCTTCTCGTTCCCGGGTAAACTCTGGGCCACGACGGGAGTTCCAACGAACTCGAACAAAAGGTATTCTGGTGTGCTTGAGGACCTTAACATCCCGGTCCGTGATTTCAACTGGTTCCTCGACGAACTGCAACCGCTCGTCGATAGTGAGTTCCTTCAAAGGAACTATGAGGGTCTCATCTGACAGACACTTCTTCAGATTCGACACGTGGAAAACATTGTGAACTGCACCGAGTTCAGCTGGTAGGTTCAGTTTGTAGGCCACCTTGCCTATTTTCTCGATGATTTCGAACGGTCCAACATACCGCGGATTGAGTTTGCCCCGTTTACCAAAACGAACCACACCCTTCCAGGGTGAGACTTTGAGTAGCACTCGATCCCCAACTTGGAACTCGAGCGGTTTCCTGCGCTTATCAGCGTAACTTTTCTGAAGGTCGCGAGCTGCCGCCATGCGTTGTCGTATCTGTGCAATTCGTTCAGTAGCATCAACTACAAGTTCTGGACCTGTGATTTGACTATCCCCCACCTCTGCCCAACAGAGAGGTGACCGGCATTTACGTTCCTACAATGCCTGGAATGGAGCGGCTTGAATGCTGGTATGGTAACTGTTATTGTATGAAAACTCCACTAAAGGAAGATGCTTTTCCCAGCTGTTGCCAAAATCGATAACACATGCCCGAAGCATGTCTTCTAGGGTTTGAATCGTGTGCTCAGACTGTCCATCCGTCTGAGGGTGATATGCTGTGCTCATGTCTAGTCGAGAACCAAACGATTTGTGCATTGCTTGCCATAATTCTGACGTGAATCGTGCATCCCGATCCGAAATAATAGAAGTTGG
>JARYGA010023836.1:0-41078 GCA_030545235.1 Helianthus tuberosus | reverse complement strand
AGGAGGGGTGTAAGCCAGGCTAACACCCACCTTAGTTTACAGTTGTTTTGCAGTATATTCTTCGGGATGTAGCACCAGGATACACACTCAGGATACTTCAGAAGATTAGAGGATTGGCCCCCTCTCTCACGTCTAAGGGATCCTGATCCCTTCACAGGTTTAAAGGTATTCACCTTTCTTCCGAATTGGGTTTAAACACCCCCCTGGAGCGCAAGTTATTCGGGAATAGTTCAAGGTGGCGGGACCAGTTCATGTAAAAGTGGCTGACAATTTCGTTACCATTGGCTATATCCTGAATCCTTAAGGTATATGAGGATTGATCACCCTCTCTCACGAAAGGGTATTTTCATACTCTCTAAGGTTTAAAGGTTTTCACCTTTCTAAGTCTTGGAGTTTATACACTCCCGCCTGTAGCGCACGAAAATTTGGGATTTTCCCCAGGATACAAAGGATTTATCTCCAGCATATTTTGGGTTTTACCCCTGTAACACAAAAATTGTCTATACAATTGGAACTATTGTTCAAAAATTTTCTAAGTGTTTAAGGATTTTATGCACAGGGGACATTCCATCTAAAGTAATTGTATGAAGCACAAAGAATCAAAGTTGAGCTAAGTGTATCGAACTGGGGACATCTTAGGAGAAGCCACAAAAGGGGTTGGAGTTTAATATTAAGGCTACACTCAATTCCTGGTATGATCTTTCCTTTGGGAACCTTAAATGAATTTTTTAACTCTGATTAAGGATATATCTTTAGGATATGTCTTTGGAATTTGTTTTTGGAATATGTTTCGGGATATTTCATTGAAATATTTGAATTGAAAACCCTGATCTAACGAATGTTGTCGAAACAGGTCTTAGAGAATGGGTTATTTTTTTATCCTTTAGAGGTTTTGTCCGAAATTAATTGAATTTTTAGAAATTCTATTTGAAAAAGGTTTTCATAATATATCACAGAGTATATTGATCAGGATATGAGAGCAATAGCAAGTCAATTGAAAGATGAAATTATTTGAAATAAGCAATACCAGTTGATAACCGAAGGTTTCATCCTAAAACCCAGGACCCATCCACCTTCGGCTATCAAGTTATTTTAATACAGAAATAAAAACTGTTCATAGGACAAGAAATAAAATTGTTCAAACATAAGCATAACTCTCAAATTTAAAGAAAATAAGATTTAGGAGGCAGCGCCTTCTTCGTTCATGGTAATTTCAGCAGCATCCGTCTCGGGATCCGCCTCAGCATCCCTCTCAGCACCGGTTGGTTTTTCAACTGCTTTTGAAGATCCTTCAGCTACAGGTTTGGCAGAAGTGCCGTCGAGGCTCTTTAGCTTTGTTTCCCAGGCACTGCCGTCCCAAGAAGGGCATTCGAAGCCTAGTGTTTTGGCTTCATGGGCCATCTTTAGGTTGGCCTGGAGGAGAGAAGTGACGACGGAACTTTTAAGGCTTTCCCGGTAGTTGACCATATCCCGTTCATGTTGAGCATGGGCAGCATCAAGATCGGTTTGGGCCTGGAGGGTAGCTTTGTTGAGAGCAGTCTAGTGTTCTTGGGTCATAGCCTTGAACTTCTCCTCGTAGTGCCGAGATTTAGCGGCTGCAATCATGCCTTGATTGGAGATGGTAACCTCAGTTTTCTTCAACTTGGATTCAAGTGTCTTGTTGAGCCCGCATGATTCTTGATATAGATGAACCAGACGTTCAAGACCCTGCAAAAATAAGAGAACAGGTATTGGTTTTAATAAATACTTATAAGTGATATAAGCTGAAGAATATGGTTCAAGGATACTAACCTGGTTGAGAAAAGAAGTCATAAATCCGCTTGCTTCGATGAACTCGTAATTCTCATAGGGGAATGTATCAGAGATGACGGGGGAATCGGGCTCTTTCCTTTTACGGGAGCTTGAACTCCGGGGCCTGGTAGCTGGCGACGGTTTGGGAATGACGATGGCCTTGGAACTGCTGGGCTTGGATGAGGCCGTGGCCTTGGGACTAGGTTTCTTCTTGACCTGAACCTGATCGGAATAACTGTCCAGCTCGTCGAGGTCAAAGACTTCAGGGATCTTGGCCGGTGCTGCGTAAAGGGAAAAAGTCTTACATCTTTATTACCTTTCATTATATTTTATTGTGCTGATTAATTATTTCACAAGTAATCCTTACCAGACATTTCAGATGATGAATATTGACTGGAACTCGGGATATGTGTGGTAAAACTCCTGTCACTTGCAGGTAATTGGTAAACAGTTTTGATTCTTTTCTCTGATTCCGCAGTAGGGGGAGCTACTTCCTTGAAATTCACTGCAAAGGGATCAAAAAGGAGGATATTAGCAAAAGATAAAAGTCTAAAGGTACATGGGAACATTCATGATCCTACCGGTGGTTAACCACTCCACCGGAAGGCTAGCACCCTCATCAATGGAGTCTCGTTTGACAAAGAAGAACTTGCGTTGCCATCCGTCTTGGTTTTGGTGGCTTTAAGAATAAGGGGTTTATTAGAAGTCGAAAAAAGCAAAAACCGGCTAGAACCGTGGGATCAGAGGCGGTAAGCGATTGGCAGATCTTCGATACAAAGGTCGGGACAATGAAAATTTTTAATTTGGTTGAGTACGATTAATACCCTCCAGACCATGGGCATGGTCTGAGCAAAGGAGATACCGGTGGTCCGGAAGAATTGCATCATAAATTCGGGAAAAGGGTATCGAAGACCTAGCGAGAAAGGGTATGCTGGGAAGCAAACCCAATCACTAGAAGAAACGTCCGATCGAATTGACCGATCAAATGGTCTAAAGACCTTGTCATCGGGGAAAGCACCAGAAGCTCTCAAAGCCGCTATGTCTGCGTTATCAAAAGCACAGATCTCCTTCTCGGGATTTTTGAGAAGATTCTACTGAATGAAGGTCTCGGATGATTCACCGGTTTGGGAATAAGTTCTGGCAGCCATTGCAAGTAAAGGAAGAAAGATTGATAAAAAATGAATGAGAAGTAGGGAATTACCTGGAGACTCCGTTGGAGATATCTGCTTTTCAAACAAGCAAAGAGAAGATATAGGAGCATTGTAGATCTCCATCGAGTTAAAAGCGCGTTGGAAGTTATGATGTAATCTTGACCGTCGTCTCGATTTAATTGCCTTGATTTACGAGATAGAATTTTAAAATATATCCGTTGGATTGGTATACCAACAGATATATTTGGGGACAATTGTTATGGGCCATTTTCTGAGTATATATATCCTGACTAATATCCTGCTTTTGGTTGTTTACTTGTGATCAGGATACTGGATTAGGATATTGGTATCATCCTCGGCCATATCCTGGTGTTAACTAAGTTAACCACGTGCATGTTAGAGGCTGTGGGTTACTAACGGTCAGATGGACTTCTTCTCCTCAAGACTCGGGCGTATCTGTTATGTGATAGTTTGTTGCATTTCTTTTACTATAAATAGATGGGGGTGGATCAGATTAAGGTAAGCAACTTTCACACACACTTTCGAACACTTTTGCTCCCTAAGTCACTACACACAAACACTTGTAATCGAATTACATTGTAACACCTAGTTGATCCGCATCACATCCTGCACTGTATCCTGAAGTTTGAAGCAATAAGAAGAACTAGGCAGCTGCGATTGTCAGCTCCCAAGGTTTTATGCCAGTGATCTAGATTGATCAAGGGCTTTCCTCGTACATCTCGTTTCATTCCCTTTACTTTTTGCTCATAGTTTGATCGTAGATACAGCTCGATATCCTGAGCCGTATCCTAAAACTGTTTTTGCAATTAACTTGGTTAACATATTTTCGACACTCATTTCTAGCACACTACCTCACTTAACTAATTTGATCACTTAATTGCTTCGGTAATTTTTGACCAAAACACTATATATATATATATATATATATATATATACTAGTTCAAGTTCTTGTGTGTTACATGGGTGACCTCACAATAAAATATATTATTTAACACTGTTGACTTAATTTTTTTAATGAAAGAAATGTTCAATTACTATAAAATTGAGATTGTAAAATATGCATAACAAAAGATCTGCTTAAGACTATTATTACTAATTTTTAAACTTAAAGAAGGTACCCATATAACTTGGTTCTGGGTTAAAGTGGCTTACCCAAAGATCAAAGTGAAAACTAACATATAGTTGCCTCCACCAAAACTATGCTCCTTATAACAACCCTACATGGAATTCTAGTTTAACCCAATATCCCCAAATGACATTTGTAAGGAAGTAAGTGTTGATCACTCCTTACATTTTTTAAATTGATGTATAAATGAAAATAACACCTTCATCATTAATGTTCTCAAAAATGTTATTAAAGAACATTATCTTCGTTGATCACATCTTTGTGAACACTACGGTAGCCAACTTCACCAAGTATCGCTCATTCTCAATCTGTAAGTAGTAGTATTAGATAGACGTAATGGTGAAGGTTGGCTACCATAGTGTTCACATACTCTAGAAACCGAAAAGAAGTCAACATCAATAGTAGAACACTAAGAAATTGTATTAGCATATTGTTTACATTTCATTTTGTGGATCTTGTTTCCATGATAATAGAAGGAGTTAGTTGTTCTAACGGGTCAAAACAAGCTTTGACCAAAATGGATGCGATTGGTAACAAAAAGGCCAACTTTACTAATAACCTGCAAGGAAGCATCTTCCAGACTACTTAAAGTCTTGATACGCAAATATGAAGGATAATATACAGATATCAGTTGATTATTAATAATAAAAATACGACATTATACGTTAACAACTTACTTATATTTGTTCACTAAGTGTCGCCCATGCACCTTGCAGGCCTTACAACTTAGAACACTACTTCACCTCCATTGTTTTAATTCCACAAACATATTTTGCCATAGTTTAACCATGTGATAATTTAAATTACATTTAAAAGATCAGAAATGGAACAACTGTAGCTATTATAACAGATGGCCATTTCTTTAATATTTGTCTACGAATAATCAAAACTAATTTACATAATTAAGTTGTTGGCTTCATTTATACCTCCCGAATCCTCTGTAATCGTTGATGACCAAATCTGACTCAGCTTCATATGTTGACTTCTGTTGATCGCATTACCCTCTTTGAATATAGCTACAGAATCGCAAAGACACTCCAATTGTTAAGATTTACAAAAGACATTTCGATCCATCATCCATAACTAGTAAAAGTCATACTAATTTTTATAAACCCAATGTATTTCTTCCTTCCTTTCTGGTTTCTCCCATACATAATTTCAATGAATAAAAAATCACATAATTAACCATGTGTTGTTTAATTATTGCTCAAGAATAACAAAAAATTAATTAATCTCACACAATATGTTCATATCTAGACTATTATTAACCAATGCGAACTTCAATTTCAAATTGCAAAATTGGAACAAACAAACAATTTACATATGTGAAGAAGGTTAGAAATTATTAATTTTACCTCTGCACAATGACTCAATTATGATATAAAGCCTCCTCTAGTTCTTCGTCACATGGTGCAGCATGTCAGGTAAATGGTTGGAAAAATAATACTACTGCAAAGCGAATGGTGATTGAAAAAAACCACGCCACATTCTGTTTGTGTTGTTATGTAATGAAAACCAGGCATTCAATAATAATAATATTCTTTACTACTTAGAATTATATTGCTAGTTGGTTTGGATTATATTTGTTTTTAAACGGTTGGAAAAATAAAAACTAATGTTCTATGCCTCTCAAAATAGAAACCATAAGTGTTCTTATTGGAACACAATCCAATTATTAATTCTATTTAATCCGGTCATTGGAAGAAAACCTATATTTTTACCTTGTAAACCTATTTTTAGAGCCTCTTCTCGTCCCTGTTTCGTCATTACCGCGTCAGGAAACCTACTTGAAGTCGACGGAGTGCCACCAGAATGGCGCTTGATGACGCTGGAGTGATGTCTGCCATCCTTCCAAAGGTCACAACCCTTATTTTATGTATTCATTTTAAATATATCAAGTCAGAAAATAATGGTTATTTTTTTTAAGGACAGATATGTTCAACGACGCCCTCCCTTGTTTGAGGAAATATAGACTTTCATTCATCATTGATCCCACAGCGTCCTTCGAAAACCGATTCTTCAAGATATTGCAACTTCAAGAGTGAAGGCAAGCATTTTTTTTGGTGATCTGTAAGACAAACAGGAAACAATGTGAATTCAAAATTGTCTCAAACAACCAAAAATCATTTTCTTTTTCGTAAAAAAACATGGGACCCACCGGAGAACTTTCAATTCTACTCACACCAAATACGAAAAAAAACCATTTATATTTATGATTGATAATTACATGAATTAACGAACAAATCAACAGTAAGCAACAAACAACAATATCGACACCAACAAAATAACCAACAAAGACAGGACCGATAATCATGACCAGCATGAAGAAGTTTCTTACGTATCACATCATTTACCATCACTTGTCATGGCGCTTTCTGATACGCACTTCTTTGTTAAAGCTATAACGAAATCTTGTATAGTTTCACATGTTAATAACTCCTGATTCCTCAGAAATGGAACTCTTACCACCCCCTCTACAGTAAAAACATAACTTCTCAAGGTCTCAAAGTTCATCAAAATTAATAAATATCTCCCTTCATATTCTAAGAATTTCAACTTTCCTATTCTACATCAAATAATCAACAACCACTCATGTTCTATAACTATTGTAATTATGTGAACAAACTATTTGTTTAAAGAACTCAAATCATTAATACTGTTAGGGATAAAATTTCCAAGCTTATGGATCACGGATCCTCAAGTGCAGCAAGGATCACGGATCCTCAGTTCAGTTTGAATTAAGGATCCTCAGAAGACGTTGCAGGACTAAGGATCCAGGATCCTCATTATTATCCTAATACTAACAATTGTTTCCATTATATTTGAACTTGTTTTGCAGGAGTATTCGAATGGGAATTGGTCTAAGCGAGATTCCAGGGGAATATGCCTTCTAATTCTGCACGTACATGAGCTCTTCGACCGTTGTGGTGATCGTGGGGAGCTTGCACCTTTTTCGGATTGTTTGTTAGTTAGTTGATTTCTATTTTTAAATGGGGATAACAATCTTGTTTAGACATAAGAATTATTAGCAACACACTACACTTGAGCTCTCAACAACTCTCGGCGATTACATACATTTTTGCACGATAGTGAACCTTGTACCAAGCTTGTTATCATCCTGATTTGTAAACATTGTTTGTGTATTATAGTTGGTGATCGGTAGTTTCCATCACCCGAGGTTTTTTTATGCCAGAGATCATTCGTTGATCAAGGGCTTTTTCCTCGTATAAATCCTTGTGTTCAACATTCATTTCATTCATTCTTCGTTCATACGTTTATTCATATAATCAAGCATCACACCTCATAAAATTGGATTTGGTTGCATTATCCTTGTGTGATTTTTGACCAAAACAGTTTGGCGCCCACCGTGGGGCAATTGGTGCTTCAATTCTGAAAATTTTGCTCATTTTGTTCATTTCTCTTCATTGTCTTCAACCACATGGCTTCTCAAGTGAAGAACACTTCAAGCTCCATGCCGGCGATCACCTCTTCACAGGGCATTCCACCTTTGCCTCCTGTTTCTTCTGGATCCTAGAAGAATGCTTAGAATGTTGTGAAGAAACCAACCCCCGTTTTCTCAAAACCAACTACTGCCTCTTCTGGCACTAGTAACAATGATCTTTATTCTTTGATTTTGCAGATGAAGGATCAAATGCTGCAGCAGGACATAACTAATGATAGGATCCTTCGAGAGATAGATGAAATCAAGAAATTGAAGAGATCAGCAGAGGATCACTCTCCATTGATGCCCAGATCACTGAACTTTGATTCTCTAGCCATAACAACCCAGCACTCCACAGCATTAGGCACTCAATACCAGGGTGGATTATCGAGTATACGCTATGGATCATTGGCAATGACTCAGTCTCAAGGATCCTACTTTCAGCCTTCAGGATCCTCTCTTCAGCCTAAAGGATCCTCCTCCCAGCATCAAGGATCCTTCTTTATTTCTAGAGGATATATGGGAACATAGACGGTTCAAGGATCCTCCTCTCAGGTTCAAGGATCCTCCTCTTAGGTTCATGGATCCTCCTCTCAGGTTCAAGGATCCTCATCTCAGGTTCACGGATCCATGGATTATCCTCCAAGACCCCCAGCCTCGGTGTATCAAGGATCCAACATCTTTCAGGATCAAGGATCCTTAAGGAGTGTACAACCTAGAAGTTCAGAAATTCACCTGGGAGATTTCATCCCTATGCAGACTATTGCTTCATCTGGTCCCTCAATCATGCAAGAATCAAATCAATATGGATTCTCATCAGGAATCCCACCCTTGAATCCATCAGGAGGTAACACTTTAAATACTACTTATAATACTAACCATGGCTTTGTGCAGGATACAGGAATCAACTAAGCTATGGCTAGAGAGTTACAAAAGCTAAAGGATATGATATCCAGTGTTCCAGGAGTGGTCAAACCCATTCCAGAAATTCCAGATGGGAGTCACAGGATATCTCGATTTGCACCACCTATTTGTGATGCAGAGATACCAAAGAGGTTTCAAACACCAAACATGAAGTTATATGATGGCTCAACTGATCCTGAAGAACATGTAGCTCAATACAGAGAAAGGATGGAGATCAATCCCGTCCCTGAGAGGTTAAAAGAAGCATGTCTATGCAAGGGTTTCGGATCCACACTAACAGGATCAGCTCTTAAATGGCTGCTAAGTCTTCCCCCTTACTCTATTACTTCATTTGCTAACTTAGTTAATTTGTTTAATAGCCAATTCTCATGTAGTAGGAGATTTGAACGATTAACTAGTGATCTATATAGGGTAACACAAGGTCAAAATGAATCACTTAGAGATTATATCACTAAATTCAGTAGAGAATCCATAGAAATTCCTAATTTGGATATTGCTACGGCTGTAGAAGCCTTCAAAATGGGTTTACTTAAGGATTCACAGTTCTATGATGATCTTGTCATGACCCCTTGCAGGAACCTTGATGAAGTAAGAACCAGGGCCCTTAGATTCATCCGTTTAGAGGATATAAAAGGATCCAAGAAAGACTGGCAGGATCCTCAAAGCAGGAAAAGCAAGGATCCTACTTTAGGAACAACAAGTCCAAATCATACAACAAGTCTGATAATCAGAACGTGCATGCAGTGGAGCAAGAAGAGGATGATGAGGATTATCCTCCCATTTCCGAATATTGCTTTTCTGTTGATAATAATGAACTAATCCTTGCAATGCAGAATCTAGGTGAAAAAGCAAGATGGCCCAGAAAGAGTGATAAACCATCTGCAACAAAAGACAAATCCAAATGGTGTGCATATCATGAAGATTTTGGTCATCTCACTAATGAATGCATAGCACTCAGGAAAGAGATTGGTTACTTGTTAAGCAAAGGGCATTTGAAGGAGCTGTTTGGAAGGAAAAAGTCTAGGATCCAGGATCCTGAAAGGGTTCCAGAAAGAACTCCTGCTCCTCCTGCTGATGCACAAATTATCAACTTCATATCTGGAGGATCAGACATATGTGGCACTTCCTTTTGTAGGTCCACCCGGAGGATCGAGTTAAACCTTTATTCCTGTTTTCCGACTAACCCGAGAGTGCGGAATCCAAACGGGTAAGTAAAACCAAGTTAAGAACACGAAAACGACAAACATGATACAACGATTAACACTCTAATGTATTAATACGTAATGTGGTTACAATGCAATGTTTACAAGATATCCTTATAAACTCTCAGTTGTGTGTGTGTGTTCTCTCTCAAATCTATACAGACTTGTACCTGTTTCTGTCTAAAGTGTGCCTTATATATGCTGAATGTTGACGAAGCTTGTAGGGGATGAACCTTAGGCGACGAACCTTCAAGAGTGACGGAGGTTGGGAACTTCGTCACTCACAAATCATGACGAACTTTAAGCTTCGCAAAAGGGAGGTTCGCCACATGAAGGTTCAACCGTCGACATGTTTCCAAGCAAGAATATACATGACAGTCAAACACAGAAGTTATACTAACATGCATATTGTTTTGGTCAAAAATCAAGCAAAGATAACGCAACCAAACTTTCTGTTGTGAGGTGTGATGCTTGAATCAATGAACAATATTAAGGATCACTCGGAAAAGTAATGAACAAGTGACACAAAGGTTTATACGAGGAAAAAGCCCTTGATCAAGAGTTGATCTCCGGCACAAAAAACCTCGGGTGATAGAAACTACCGATCACCAACTAAGATTAAACAAAAGTAAGTTTACATCTCGGGATGATAACATGCTTGTTACAAGGATCACTAGTGTGTAATGTGCAAAAATGTGTATGAAATCGCCAAGTATTGCTTGAGAGCTGACTGAGAGCTGTTACGAGTGTGTGTATGCCCAAATTAGCTAAGTGTTCTATCAAGCTTGTTATCCCCATTTTAAATTAGAAATTAACTAGTATAACTAACTATCCGCAATTTGTGCACTCTCCCCACGATCTCCATAACGTTCACAATGGTCAAGCACGTGCGGAATATTGAGGGAATATTCTCCAAGAACTTCGGTGAGACTTGGTCCATGCTCTCATTCCTGCAAAACAAGTTTACGTACAAGGAAGACAATTGTTAGTAGTAGGATAACAACAGTGACCCTGGATCCTGATCCTGCGACACCTGCTGAGGATCCTTAATTCAAATAGAATCGAGGATCCATGATCCTGATAGCAGTTGAGGACCCGTGATCCTTAGGATTTAGAAAATCCTCCCCTAACAATTGCCCCCAAAATATAAGGAGTAAAGTGTAAATTGTCGAGTTATATTTTCTTGATCTTATCCATAACAAACCAACGGATATATAGCCGTTATAATCTGACTAGCCGTGACTGATCACACGTCATTGAAGCGACGTCCGTGTAGAATCATGATTATAAATTGAAGTTAGAGATAAGGGTCAATGTGCATTTAAATTCGAGTAATACTCCCTTTAAATCCACATTTGAAGATCAAGTAGGTACTTCTCTTTCCTCTTTCTCTTCTCCTTCTTACTCTGTTTCTTTTTCTTCCAAATCTCCGAATCTCAATGAAGCTAAGATTATCCCCTGCTAAGGATCATCGAAAAGACAGTCCTTTAAAAAGCCAGGGGATCATCGAAGACTCTTCGAAGGAACGATGCTGCTTTACTGATCCTGAGATCGACATGATTCGCCATTGCTTCCCGACGAGTACTGTTTTCAAACCCTTTGATCCCACCATCCGGGGTGATTTCATCTTCGAAACTTGGGTTGCATTTCCAGTCACCCCATTCTCAATAGGATACTCCTACCCTTTTCCTGATTTTACCCAATCCTTCTTCTCCCTTACCGGCATATCCTACATCCAGGCTATGCCAATGAGGTGGAGGGTTCTGTTTACCCTTGAGAGGATCATTGAGCAGGAGGATATCGAGTTGGGAATGTCAGAGTTGTCTGAACTATACAACCTTGTGAGCCATGGTTCACATCGCTTTCTATTCAAACATAAACCCGGTGAACCACATCCAATCTTGAAAACCACCAAGAACGATAACAAGTGGAAGAAACGTTTTTTCTTCATCAGGAGGGATTCTATCCCTAATGGGAAGGATCTCCCCAGAACATGGGCTACTCATGGTAGGATGGAGGATCCTTATAGAAGGATCATAGGATACCCTGTCTCCGCTGAGGATCACTAACCCCTTTATTTCTATTTTGCAGCTATTTCTGTTTCACACATCATCACATCACCTGCAACGAAGGAAAGGCTTGACGCTTTTCGGAGTCTTGATCCTGCTATAAGATCATTCCAAGCAAGTACCAAGGATTCTCAAGAAGTATCCTCAGGCTCTGTCACAATGTCGAGTAAGTATCCATGTTTATATATAATTATATGTTAAAACGTAAATAAAACAAGAATACTTATCTTTTGTTTTGGATGGATAGGTGCTGGAAAATCCTCAAGGTCTGCTTCCCGCTTAAGTGTCACCGATCTCACTACTGTTGGTCCCAGGTCTGGGAAGAAGAAGACGGCTGCCAGCCCAAGTGCTGTGGTTCCAAAGCCTACCACCTCCAAGGGGGGAAAGAAAAGAAAGGCCTCCGAAACTGACAATCTTGAAGGCTTGCCTCTAATTCGCCACCAGTTCCAAGAGTACTTTGCTGATGTAAGGATCACTAACCCTGGCTGATTATCCTGCCCACTTGAGGATCACATGATCCTGAACTTTACCTTGACTCTTTGCAGAAATTTGCCGAGGTCGAAATGCTGTTTGACGCTTATGTTGAGGAGGCGGAGCAAAAGCATCAGGAGTTCCAAAAGTTCTTCCTTGCCAAGGATCAGGCTATCTCCCGCCTTGAGAAGGATCTTGTTCTCGCAAAGCAGGAGGTGGTCATGGCCCAGATAAATTCTGATCACGAGAAGCACGACCTGCTGGAGGATGCTAAAGTCTCCGCTGCCATCACCATGTAAAAGATCAAGCTTCAAATGGCTCAGGAGGCGAAGGACCCTGACTTCGACAAGACCACTTGGGACAAGGAGGCATGGAAGGCAAAGCTGGCTGAGCTTGAGGACGAGGAGGAGACTACTGAGGTCTTGGCGATTGAAGCGAGTGGCAGCGGGAAGGATCAGGATGGTGATGATGCTGGTGGTGATGCAGCCAAGGTGTGAGCTGCTAAAATGGGCGATGATGGATATTTACAGACGTGGCCGGAGGCCATTTTTTAGGATTTGGTAGTTTTTTGGTTATGATGTTTTAAACAATGTTGGGTTGTGTTTTGGTCAAAAATCAAGCAATGACAATGCAACCAAACTTTCTGTTGTGAGGTATGATGCTCGAATTGATGAACAACAATAAGGATCACTCTGAATTGTAATGAACAAGTGACACAAAGATTTATACGAGGAAAAAGCCCTTGATCAATGAATGATCTCCGGCATAAAAAACCTCGGGTGATGGAAACTACCTATCACCAACTCAAATTAAACAAGAAATGTACTACAACTTCGGATGATAGCAAGCTAAGTACAAGGATCACTATAGTGTATTGTGTATGAAAGTGTGTAATCGCCAAGTGAGTTAACGAGAACAGGTGAGAGCAGTTGTACGAGTGTGTGTGTAGCCAAAAAATAGCCAAGTGTTTTCTAATTAGCTCGCTAGCCCTTTAAAAATGGAAAATATCTACTCTAACTAACATTTTGCAAATGGTGCAAGTCCTCCACGACTCCATAACATCCACTTTTAGCTATGCACGTGCTGAATAAACGTGGAATATGCTCCAGGAATGTCGCCAAGACCAAGTCCAAGCTGATACTTCTGCAAAACAATTTCGAATTCAAGGTAGACAACCGTTAGTACAAGGATCCTTATGATGATCCATGATCCTGATCCTGAAATACTTCTGAGGATCACCAATTCAAACAGAAGTAAGGATCACTAAGCCCAACAGCGATTGAGGATCACTGATCATTTAGAAATCCACCCCTAACAATTGCCCCCAAAATATAAGGAGTAATTATGTAAATAAACGAGTTGTATTTTGTTCTTATCCGCAATCAATCAACGGATAACTAGCCGTTGTAATCGGACTAGCCGTTACGAACATGACGTCACTGAAGTGACTATCCTGCAAAATCATCATTATAAATAGGAGTTAGAGATAGGGATCAATCTGCATTTAAATTCAAGAGAAACTCCCGTTAAATTCATATCCGAAGATCAATCAGGTATCTCTCTCTTCTTCTTCTTCCTTTACGTTTTCTTTCTCTGCTCCTTCTTTCTTCACCTTCTTCGTAATCAAGATGATGTTAAGATCCTCTCCTGCTAAGGATCACAAGAAGGACAGTCCTCTTAAGAGCCAGGGGATCATCAAAGATTCGGCGAATGAAAGGTGCTGCTTCACTGATCCACAAATAGACAGAATCCGACATTGCTTTCCGGCAAACACCTATTTCAAACCGTTTGATCCCACCGATCTAAGTGATTACATTTCTGAAACTTGGGTTGCTTTCCCGGTCACTCCTTTCACAATAGGATACTCATATCCTTTTCCTGAATTCACCCAGTCTTTCTTCTCCCTCACCGGCATCTCCTATATCCAAGCTATGCCAATGATCTGGAGGGTTTTATATACCCTTGAGAGGATCATTGAGCAGGAAGGAATTGCTCTAGGAATATCAGAATTGGCAGAGATGTATGACCTCACCACATTTGGATCCCACTGATATCTATTTAAGCGTAAACCCGGTGAAGAACACCCAATCTTCAAAGCCACCAAAAATGATACCAACTGGAAACGGCGTTTCTTCTTTGTCAGAAGGGATTCTATTCCGGATGGAAAGCATCTGCCAAGGAAGTGGGCCACCCATGGTAGGATAGAGGATCCTGAGAAGGATCACCAGATAACCTTGTTTTTGTATGAGGATCACTAACACCCTTTTGTTTCTCTTATACAGCTATCTCTGTTTCGCACCTCATACCATCACCTGCCACCAAGGAAAGGCTTGCTGCTTTCAGAAAACTTGATCCTGCAACAAGATCATTCAAAACAAACACCCAGGACTCACAAGAAGTATCCTCAGGTTCCGTTACTATGTCAAGTAAGTATCCTGTTTTTTGTATAGTTAAATGTTTAAATAAATAGTTAAATAGAAATAGAATAAGGATACTTATCTGTTTTGAATGTGTAGGCGCCGATAAATCCTCAAAATCTGCCTCCAAGTTCAGTGTCACTGATCTTGACAATGTCCGATCCTCCAAGAAAAAGTCTGCTGCTAGCCCATCCGTCGTGATCCCCAAGGCTACCACTTCAAAGGGAAGAGGTGGGAAGAAAAGAAAGACCTCTGAAGCTGACAACCTTCAAGGCTTACCTCTGATCCGTCATCAATTCCTCGAGTACTTTAATGATGTAAGGATCACTGACTCAGTTTAGTTATCCTATCCACTTGAGGATCACCTGACTCTAATCTTTGCATTATCTTCCTTGTAGAAATTTGCTGAGATCGAAGACTATGTTGGGAATGTTGAGGAGCTTGAGGAGAAATACTCTGATCTCCAAAAGGTGGCTGTGCTCAAGGATCACAAGATTGCTTCCCTTGAAAAGGATCTCAATGATGCCAAAGCTCAGATAGTTGCGACTCAGATCAATGCTGATTATGAGAAGCACGAGATCACACAGGATGCTAAAGTCTCCGCTGCCATTGCCATGTACAAGACCAAGCTACAGATGGCTCAAGAAGCTCAGGATCCTGCCTTTGATAGGAGCAGCTGGGACACGGAGGGCTGGAAGGCTATGCTGGCTGAGTTGGAGGATGATGAAGATGAGGCTGACGAGGTTCTGGCAATCGAAGCTGGTGGCAGTGGCAAGGATCAGGTGAAGGATACTGGAGCTGGAGGGGATGATGATGCAGCGAAGGTGTAGGCTGCATGAATGGGCGATGAAGGACATTTCTAGATGTAGCCGGAGCCCATTTTTTAAGTTTGGTTATGGTTTTTATTTTTGTTTTGATGATGTTTTTTGTTGAACAATGATGGGTTGTACTCAAACAATAGTAATTAGGGCTAAGGATCATGGATCCTTCGAACAATAGGTAGGATTACAAATGGTGGAGGGATCCTCTGTTTGGGCGATGAAGCCATTGTGATCCTGCCGTCTTTTGATTCCTGCACTACCAAGACCCTTAGACAATGGACACCCTTTGCCAACCCATGTGGACGGGCCACGTTTTGCTGGTAGAAATGTGGGTTGGCAATTTTGACAACCTTGAATGGTTTAAACTTTTGTGAATAAAATAACTTTAACTTTTCGACTTATCCTGTGTTTATATCCTTGTTAATATTTTATTTTCCAACTGTTGTAATGTTCATTTTGTTTAAACTTATCACGCCTTGAAAAAATTTAAAAAAAAATTCCCAAAAAGTTTAGGATATGATCAAGGATCACATATCCCATAATCGATTAGTTCTGAAAAGTAATATAGTTCAGTTGTCAAAGGATAAGGGTTATTCAAATAAATAATAAAATCAAAATAGTTAAGGATCATACCTGAGAATCCAAATTAGGATCCTATCTTTTAACAATTAACATCAGGATAACCCAAAAGACAAACCTTAGTAGAAGGTAAGGATCAAGGATCCTTGGTCGTTTAGCTTCAAAAACCTGAAATAGGATACAACTTGGGACTAAGCCAATATAAGATAAAAGTTAGCAACTAGGGACAAGCCCAACAATTCTAGGGACGAGCCCAATATACTGGGGACAAGCCCAAAGGATGACTGGGGATAAGCCCAAAGGATAACTGGGGACAAGCCCAAAGGATAATTGGGGACAAGCCCAAAGGATCGTATGTAAACTGGAGTATGGCCCTCACTGGCGACTATCCAAACTTAGTGGCATGAAAATGCCAAAACCTTAGCTAACGTGAAAACGTTAGAAACCTTAGGAACGGATGTATGGTACGTCTACCATTATACGTAGGATCCTGAATATAGCCAGTACAATGAAATTGTCAGCCCCTAAAGCGGGTACTGGTCCCATTGCCATGAACTATACCAGGATCATCGTGCGCTACTGGCGAAACTGGGGACAGGCCCAAACTGGGGACTAGCCCAAATAACTGGGGTCAAGCCCAAATAACTGGATACTTCTGTGGATACTCAATCCTTAGTTAAGGATACCTGAACCTTCAAAACTCAGAATCAAGTGAAAGGAGGATAAAGGATGCAGGATCCTTACCCTTGTATAGGATAATTAAAAAATGAAATAGTTTGAGATTAGATCATTACCAAAATGAGGATCCTCTGCCATGTAAGGATCCTTCAAGGATACTCTTCTGGTAAGGATCATGGATCCCGTTCACATGAAATATTTCTTCAAATGGACAGCATTCCAAGCTCTTGGTAGAAAATCACCTTCCATTGTTAGCAATCGATATGCCCCATTTCCTGCTTCAGCTTCAATCAAATAGGGGCCTTCCCATTTTGGTGCCAACTTTCCATCAGCAGGATTGGTGGTATTCTGAAACGCTTTCCTTAATACCATATCACCAACTTGGAATTTCCTGATCCTGACATTTTTGTTGTAAGCTCCAGCCATCCTATGTTGATAACTGGCCATCCTTATCCTTGCCAAGTCCCTGATTTCCTCTATAGTATCCAAGTCTTGAACCAAGTTTTCAGCATTTTCTTCAGGATCACGAATGCTTGTTCTTGCAGTTGGAACTACCATCTCTGTAGGGATCACTGATTCTGCCCCAAATACCAAAGAAAATGGAGTTTGGCCTGTAGCATTCTTGGGAGTTGTCCTATCAGCCCAAAGCACATAAGGTAGTTTTTCTGCCCATTTTCCTTTCTTGGATCCAAGCTTCTTCTTCAAATTGTTGATGATGATCTTGTTGGATGATTCTGCCTGACCATTAGCTTGTGGGTGGACTGGTGTTGATGTTATCATCTTAATCCCCCAGCTGTCACAAAACTTAGTGGTTCTATTCCCAAAAAATTGGGATCCATTATCACAAATAATCTCAGAAGGGATACCAAATCTAGTAATAATATTTCTTTTAATAAAGGATATAACTTCCTTTTCTCTGACTTGAGTAAAGGCTTCAGCTTCTATCCACTTAGAGAAGTAATCAGTCATAGCAAGCATGAATACTTTTCCACCAGGTGCCTTAGGAAGCTTTCCAACTATATCCATTCCCCATGTCATGAATGGCCAGGAAGAGGATATAGGATGCAAGAGTTCTGCTGGTTGGTGAAGGATATTACTATGCCTCTGACAAGGATCACACTTCTTGGCATACTCCACAGCATCCCTCTTCATAGTGGGCCAATAGTATCCTGTCCTCAGGATCCTTGAGAATAATGCCCTGCCCCCAGTGTGGTTTCCACAATCTCCTTCGTGGAAATCCTTTAGGACTTCTTGGATTTCAGGATCCTCAATGCATCTTAGATATGGTTCTGCAAGAGATCGTTTATACAACATATTATTCAATATTGTAAATTGAGATACCTTAGTTTTGAAAGCCCTTGGGTTTTCTCCTGTAGGAATTTCTCCATGTTGTATGTATCTCATGATAGGGTGGATCCATGATCCTGAATTAGATTGAGTATCATCACGAGGGATGGTTGCAAAATCCTCTCCTATCTCCATAGCTATATGATCCTCGATAGCAGGGGTCAGGATATGGATAATAGGGATCCTTGTATCCTCTGGGATCTTCAAGGATGATCCTAGATTAGCTAATGCGTCAGCTTCTGCATTCTCTTCCCTTGGTACATGTGTCAAACTAAAGGATACAAAAGAGAGTGCCAATTCTTTGACTATCTCTAAATATTTGATTAGCTGCTCACCTTTAACAACATAGGATCCATTAAAGTGATTAGTGATTAATAAAGAATCTACGTGTACCTCAATATACCTTATCCTCATATGCTTAGCAATTTGCAAACCAGCTATCAAGGCTTCATATTCAGCCTCATTGTTGGTAGTTTGAAATTCACAAGCTATGGAGTGGGGTATTATGTCCCCCTGTGGTGATTTTAGTAGTATTCCAAGCCCTGTTCCGTTTACATTGGAGGATCCATCAGTGAACAGTATCCAAGGATCCTTGGTTTCTTTAAGCTGTTAGACTTCTAATTCAGCCTCCTTTTGCAAATCACTACTAAACTCTGCCACAAAGTCAGCTAAGGCTTGGGATTTGATGGCAGTCCTTGGTTCATATCGTATATCATATGCACTCAGCTTCACTGCCCACTTAGCCATCCTTCCTGACATTTCAGGTTTCCTGAGAACATTCTTAATCGGAAAATTAGTCTTAACAATAATGACATGAGTCTCAAAATAATGTCTTAATTTAGTAGATGCCATAATTAATGCAAGGATAGGTTTTTCTAAGTGTGAATACCTGGATTCAGCATCAAGTAAACTCTTACTTACATAATAGACAGGATGTTGTGTACCTTGGTGATCCTTAACAAGGACCGCACTTACTGCGTTTGAGTATATTGCTAGGTACAAGGATAATACATCCCTTTTTTCTGGTTTCATCAAGGCAGGGGCTGAGGATAGGTAATCCTTAAGAGCTTTGAGGGCACTTTCATGCTTCTCAGTCCATTCAAATTTCTTGTTCTTCCTCAGGATGTCATAGAATTCCTTGCACTTTTCTGAGGATTTGGATATGAATCTGTTCAAGGCCGCGATCCTGCCTGTCAATCTTTGCACATCTTTAGCATTGGCAGGAGATTTGATATTCACAGTAGCCTTAATTTGTTCTGGACTTGCTTCAATGCCCCTCTTTGTTACCATATATCCTAAGAATTTACCTGCCTTCACACCAAAATGACACTTAGAAGGATTAAGTTTCATATTATATTTATCAAGGATATTGAATGCCTCCTCCAAGTCTTTAAGGTGATCCTCAGCCTTCTTGGACTTAACCACCATGTCATCAATATAGACTTCCATAGTGTGTCCAATTTGCTCCTTGAACATCATATTGACAAGCCTTTGATAAGTAGCACCTGCATTCCTTAATCCAAATGGCATAGCGATATAACAGTATATACCAGTTGGGGTCATAAAGGCTGTATCCTCTTGATCAGATGGTTCCATCTGAATTTGTTGAAATCCAGACGAAGCATCCATAAAAGTCAACAACTCATGACCCGCGGTAGCATCCACCAGGGAGTCAATGTGGGGTAATGGGAAAGGATCCTTGGGACATGCCTTGTTTAAGTCAGTAAAATCGACACATACCCTCCACTTTCCATTTTTCTTTTGAACAACAACCACATTGGCTAACCATCTGGGATACTTAACCTCTCTAATCATACCTGCCCGAAGTAGTTTGTCTACCTCTTTGTTAGGGGTGGATTTCTAAGTGATCAGTGATCCTCATTTACTGTTGGGTTTAGTGATCCTCAATTCTGTCTGAAGTAGTGATCCTCAGAAGTGTTGCAGGATCAGGATCATGGATCATCATAGTGATCCTTGTACTAACGGTTGTTTACCTTGAATTCGAAAATGTTTTGCAGGAGTATCAACTTGGACTTGGTCTTGGCGATATTCCTGGAGAATATTCTAAGCCTATTCCGCACGTGCTTGGCCAGAAATGGACGTTATGGAGTCGTGGAAGACTTGCACCATTTGCGGAATGTTAGTTAGAGTAGATATTTTCCATTTTTAAAGGGGTAGTGAGCTAATTAGAAAACACTTGGCTATTTTTGGCTACACACACACTCGTACAACCGTTCTTACCAGCTCTCGCTAACTCACTTGGCGATTACACACTTTTACACACAATACACTATAGTGATCCTTGTACTTAGCTCGCTATCATCCGAAGTTGTATTACATTTCTTGTTTAATTTGAGTTGGTGATCGGTAGTTTCCATTACCCGAGGTTTTTTATGCTGGAGATCATTCATTGATCAAGGGCTTTTTCCTCGTATAAATCTTCGTGTCACTTGTTCATTACATTTCATAGTGATCCTTATTGTTGATCATCAATTCAAGCATCATTCCTCACAACAGAAAGTTTGGTTACATTGTCATTGCTTGATTTTTGACCAAAACAGTTTGGCGCCCACCGTGGGGCAATTGGTGCTTCATTCCTAGAAAGATTCATATTTTCGTGCTTACTTCGGTTCGTTACAACCAAGCAGATGGCTTCCTCAGCGAAGAATACTTCAAACTTGATGCCGTCATTCAGTTCTTCATAAGGCGTTCCTCCTTTGCCTCCACCACCTTCTGGATCCCAGAAGAATGCTGAGAATGCTGCGAAGAAACCAACCCCCATTTTCCAAAAACCACCAACTTCTTCTGTTTCAACTAATCATACTACTAATGATCTTTACACTCTGATTTTGCAGATGAGGAATCATGCACAAGAGCAGGACAAAACCAACGAAAGGATCCTCCGGGAGATCGATGAGATCAAGAAACAGAAGAAGTCAGTGGAGAATCACTCTCCTCTAATGCCAAGATCGCTAAACTTTGACACTCCAGCCATAACTTCCCAACACTCAGCAGTTCCGGACGTGCAATACTTGGGTGAATTACCAGGAAGACGTTATGGAACAACAACTATGAGTCAGGCATTTGGCTCTCACTTCCAGCCTCAAGGATTCTCTTCTCAGCATCAGGGATACTTCCCGTCAGGAGGATATTTGGGAATGCATGCAGTTCAAGGATCCTCCCAGGTCCAAGGATCCTCCCAGGTCCAAGGATCCTCCCAGGTCCAAGGATCCTCCCAGGTCCAAGGATCCTCCCAGGTCCCAGGATCCTCTCTGGTTCCAGGATCCTTTCAGGTTCCAGGATCATCTCAACTTCAAGGATCCAACGTTCTTCAGGATCAAGGATTCTTGAGAAGTATGCAGCCTCAGAACTTGGACGTTCATCAAAGAGACTTCATACCAATGCAGACCATTGCTCCTTCTGGTCCTACAATCATGCCAGAGTCTCGTCAATATGGATACACATCTGGGATTCCAAACACGAATCCCGTGGGAGGTAACACTTTCAATAATTTATACAACACTAACCATGGCTTAATGCAGGATACAGGTATCAATCAGGCTATGGCCAGGGAGTTACAGAAGCTCAAGGATATGATATCTAGCGTTCCAGGAGTGGTTAAACCAATTCCTGAAATTGCAGATGGTAGCCATAAGATATCTCGTTTTGTACCACCCTTATGTGATGCTGAGATACCCAAAAGATTCCAGATACCATCCATGAAACTGTATGATGGTTCGACGGATCCAGAGGAGCATGTAGCTCAATACAGGGAGAGGATGGAGATCAACCCAATTCCTGAAATGTTAAAAGAAGCATGTCTATGCAAGGGATTTGGATCCACACTTACAGGATCTGCTCTCAAATGGCTGCTAAGTCTTCCCCCTTACTCTATTACTTCATTTGCTAATTTAGTTAACTTGTTCAATAGTCAATTCTCTTGTAGTAGAAAGTTTGAACGGTTAACTAGTGATCTATATAGGGTAACACAAGGTCAAAATGAATCACTTGGAGATTATATCACTAAGTTTAGTAAAGAATCCTTAGATATTCCTAATTTGGATATTGCTACGGATGTAGAAGCCTTTAAAATGGGATTGCTTAGGGATTCATTATTCTATGATGATCTTGTCATGACACCTTGCAGGAATCTTGATGAAGTAAGAACCAGGGCCCTTAGGTTCATCCATCTAGAGGATGACAAAAGGATCCAGGATAGATTAGCAGGATCCTCAAAACAGGAGAAACAAGGATCCTACTTCAGGAACAACAAGTCCAAGTTCTACAATAAGTCTGATAACCAGAATGTGCATTCAGTAGAACAAGAAGAGGATGATGAGGATTATCCTCCTATTTCTGAATATTGTTTTTCTGTTGATAACAATGAACTAATCCTTACAATGCAGAATCTAGGTGAGAAAGCTAGGTGGCCAAGGAAAAGTGATAAACCAACTGCTACAAAGGATAAGTCCAAGTGGTGTGCATATCATGAGGATTTCGGGCATCTCACTGAAGAGTGTATTGCACTAAGAAAGGAAATTGGTTACTTGTTGAGCAAGGGGCATTTGAAGGAACTCTTGGGTCGAAAAAAGTCAAGGACCCAGGACCCTGAAAGGATTCCGGAAAGGGCTCCTGCTCCGCCAGCAGGCGCACAAGTCATAAATTTCATATCCAGTGGATCAGACATCTGTGGTACATCCTTTTCAGCTGCAAAAAGACATGATAAGGAAAACAAGATGGATAATGGAGACAGACCCGTCCGGACCTCCGTTGTCACCCAGGATAAAGTGATAACCTTTGATGAGGATGATCGTGTTGATGTGCAGGATCCTCATCATGATGGTCTTGTAATTATGTTGTTTATTTCTAACCACTTTGTTCGCAGGATCCTTATAGATGGAGGAAGCTCTATGAACATCATCCAGCTTGATGTCCTCAAGAAGATGAATATCCCGGAGTCTGATATTATCCCAAGATCCTCGGTGCTTGTGGGATTCAGCGGAGAAACTAAGAATACATTGGGGGATATCAAACTCCCAATCTATATCGAAGGATTGCATTCTTATCAAAAGTTTTGTGTTATTGATTGCTTATCATGTTGTAATGTTATCCTTGGCAGGCCATGGATACATGACATGAAGGCAGTCCCATCCACCTATCATCAATGTGTAAAGCTTCCAAGTCCATGGGGAGTGGTGAAAATTGAGAGTAATCAACAGGAGGCTAAGAATTGTTATACATCCTCAATGAAGCCAGCCTCAAGACCAAGGGAGCAATAGCAATTAAAGAATCCTTCAAGAGATGTCTTGGAGGCAAGAGAGCAGGATTTGAAAGAAATCCTCATGGATCCTGAGGATCCTGAATCCAAGATCTTTATAGGATCAGGGATCCTTAGCGATATCGAACAGGAGCTAGTATCCTTCCTTAAGAGAAGGAAATCCACCTTTGCCTGGAAACATGAAGACATGACAGGTATATCCAAGGATGTAATTACTCACAAACTTGGCATTGACAGGTCATTCAAGCCAATTCATCAAAAGAAGAGGAAGTTTGCACCTGAAAGGAATGCTATTATCCAGGAAGAGGTAGATAAACTACTTCGGGCAGGTATGATAAGAGAGGTTAAGTATCCAAGATGGCTAGCCAATGTGGTTGTTGTTCAAAAGAAAAACGGAAAGTGGAGGGTATGTGTCGATTTTACTGACTTAAACAAGGCATGTCCCAAGGATCCTTTCCCATTACACCACATTGACTCCATGGTGGATGCTTATCCCATACACCAGCCTTAACCCGCTTTTCGTTGATTTCAGCAGCCAGCAGGTAAGTTTCCTCGATCGTCGTAGTCTTAGCCGCTTGCACGAAATCAGCAACGCAGTCGGGCAGGGCCCGGATGTACTTCTTGATGGTCATGTTGGGAGTCTTAACTTGGTCGGGACAGATAATGATGAGCTGTTTAAAACGAGCAGTGAGACCAGCATTGTCACCATCGTTTTGCTGTATGTGCCAAAATTCATCTTCTAGCTTTTGACGTTCGTGAGGAGGGCAGAATTCCTCTAGCATAACTTCCTTGAGCTCGTCCCATGACAGACCGTAGGCTGCATCGTTCCCTCGCTTGTTCCTCTCGGCCGTCCACCAGTCTAGAGCACGGGACTGTAAAACGCCGGTAGCATTTAGAGTTCGGAGGTCATCAGGGCAACCACTCTGTCACAGAGTAACCTCAATGGAATCAAACCAGTAAAATAGTGCAGTAGGACCTCCCTCGCCAGTGGATTCTTTTGGCCCACACGACTTGAATTGCTTGAAACTGAAAGGCCTTGCGGTAGCTTTGGGAGCTTTGGTTCTCGATTCCTCAGACGACTTGCTGGCGTTTTCGTAAACATCGCTCACGGCCTTTGCCACACTTTTGGCGATGATAGAAGCAAGGTGTTTGTCTCTCTTTTCTTGACGAGAGAGTGCATGACGGGATCCAGACGATATGGTCTGCAACAGACATCCTCACAGGACTCATCACACTGTATTCGAATCTCACCTCACACGTCTACTACTTACTAAAGCTCAGGAACACGTATACTTACGTAAGTACTTATCACGAAATCACATAATCACATAGCTCGTAGAACACATAATCATTTAGTACCTAAGCACGTAAGCATAGAAGCAAAGAAACACATACGCATTTAACCAATAGAGGCAATTAGAATATAGAAACCTATCATTCCAGGTCTGCGATCGTTCGAAAATAGCGTAATGTAAGCTAGGGAGAGAAACTAGAGAGAGAAAGGCAAAAGGTGATTCATGTTTCTTGTACGTTTTTCAGATCTATCAAAGAATCACGGTTATAATTACGTCTCATGTGTTTGGTCTCGTTCGTGTACGGATTCCGCACGTCGCATGATCGGTTCACAATCGTTTTGGAGTCAAAACCGGGATCTAACAAGGATCACGGTAAATTGTACATCTAGTGTGTTCGGTCACGCACGTTCACGGATTTCGCACGTCGAACGTGTCGTTACGCAATCGTTTGGAGTCAAAATAAGCACATAAATGGGAAATGACACATAAAACACACATAAAATCGGCAAACTATCTTTGAAATGCATACAAATCGAGGGGTAGATCGTCTGCGGCTAGTAGACTTCGACTACCCAAAGTGGTTTGACTATTCACAAGGATCCGTTGTGCACATTTAACCTCCAGGACTATGCCTTTGCCTCGAGTCTTGGGCATTTGGCACACATTCCGTTGGTCATATTGTGACTTCAGGTCGTTGGAGTCCGTCGAGACTTTGGTGAGAGTTTTGTATAAAAGCGGAACAAGTCGTCAAGGTTAGGGTTTCACCCCTAGCTTAACAACTTCGTCCCTGCTCTTAATAAAATTGAGGAGATTATTCATCAAAATACGGATTTCACTCCTGATTTGGCATAATTCTCCTTGCTTGTTGTTAAAAACGCGAGCTGAGTAAGCAACTTTAGTCGAGAGTTTGCGGTTTTCACACCTATTCTCGACCTCATTGCCCACTCATAGTTGAAAATTCGAGTGTGGTGTGAGTGTAGTATAAGCGAGAATAGTGAGAAATAGCAGGCTCATACAAAAATCCCTGACGGATATGCACAAGTCGGTCTGTTGGCTCTTAACTATAGACTAGGTTTCTAAGACATCGACCCGGACTAGGTCGTGTCTTGCCTAATTCCCTATAGTTATGGCTCTGATACCAATATGTCACTCCCCAACCGATGGCGGAAATCATCGGGCCATGGCACTGAGCGAAACAGATTGTCCAGAAGTTTCCATAACAACTATCATTACCATTCAATTTAAATTAACATGTCCCATACCATGTCTCAAACAGTAATCAAATTATTACAGATAAAATCTAGGCAATATCCTGTTCCGAAAACTCAGATTTAAACATAGATAATTTATTTGTTGGTTTCTAGGACCTCCTTTCCTAGCTTCAATTTCATCACAGCACAGAGAGCATCCTAGACCTTTCCTAGCCTCAATTTCACAGTGAGCTAGGCATACAAGCAACCTAAACACCTGTCACATACGTTAAAATAAAGTCAATACATAAAATGTAAAGGTGAGCATACAAGTTTGATAATAGTATATAGAGTTCGAATTCGTTTACGCATAACCAGCACGTACACATAGTGAGATGAAGCACGTTAGTTATCGACATAGATCCATCGATACCAAAGACTGCGGGTTGACTGCCCGAGGCAGTTCGCAGTACATGATTACCACTGTAATCCATGCAAGTAAAAGATCCTTAACAACCCTCGAGTGAACGGGTGCTGAGTCCAAACTATAGTACTATCGTTGCTAAGGCAGGTAGACAGCATTCCATGTGTAAACATAACAAACAAGCATTCATAAGCCACGTATAACATGCATTAACGGTTAGCGTTCAAATAGTTTGAGTAGTGTGATAGTTGTAGTTGAATATTAGTAACGTATGTAACACCCAAAAGTGCTTAAAGCAAAAAGGGATCGAGTATACTCACAGCGATTAATGGATTGAAGGAGCGCTTAGCGAGTAAGATTAGCCTGAATAGATTCGGTAACGTAGCGATAAGTGGCATGTAAAACAATACAGGATGAGAGTGGGTAGGATAACTGGTCGTTCGGATGATCATCCGTGCGAGCAGTAATCCGTGCGAGTAGCAATCCGACTGGTTAGTCATCCGTGCGGACAGTTTTGTCCGTGCGGATGGCTATTCGAGTGGATTGTTTCTTCCTATGGGTGAGATGTGTTTGTGTATGATGGTTTGACTTTTGAAGTTTTCGTTGTAGCATTTGAAAACCTTGAAGTTTCTCTTACCCTTTCAAGTCGGTCGCGCGGACGACAATCCGTCCGGATGGTAGTCCGTGCAGACAACGACTTAATGGAGAGTCACTTGGTGAAAGCGTCATCCGGGCGGATGGGTTATCCGTTCGGGCAACGACAATCCGTGCGGATGGTAGCCCGTGCGGATGAATATGTTGGAAATTATTTAAGGTCTTAGTATCTCATGATCCGAAGAGTAATCCATTCAGAGGGTCGTCCGTGCGGATTATTCATTCGTCGATACTTAAACCTTGTTTGAATGTGGGTCCCAAGTGTAGTCCGTCCGGATGGCAACTCGTCCGGATAGCCTGTCCGTGCGGACATCAGTCCATCCAGACATCATCTCGTTCGGGTCGTTCCGTTCGTCTACTCTTGGTCGCTTTTGACGGTCTATCGAGATGTTTTGATTACGTGTCGACTAATCGGAATTGTATTCTTATCCGCATGACTAAGCTGGCCAGGAATCACCCTAGTTTGGTCGGTCAGCGGCTCAGAACGATCATTCTGGTCTAACCCGAAATCAGGTGTCTCGCGGGTAGAATCCGGATTTAGGACTAGTGCATCACTAACATTGAGTAGAAGACTAGGACTGATCCGATTCTTATCGTTTTTGAGTGTAAAAGAAGGAGAAAACTTGTGTTTAATTCTTTCACTCCTTTATCCTTTGAAAAAGTTCAGATTTATGCGAAGTTGTTCATGAAATCTTGTGGAAACCATTCAGATCCGAGTTATTCTTGGTGGAATGAGGTCAAACTTGAAGTTCATAGGAACTTCATGATGACGTCATCCTAGAATACCTCAAATCTTGATGATTTCACGGTTAAAAGTTAAGATTTGAAAGGTAGAAATGTGTAGAAGTGCGTATAGATCAAGAAAGTACAAGATTTAGGGCGAGATCTTACCTGGATTGAGAGAAATCGAAGAAAAGGTGAAGAGAGCGTGCTTGGTCGGACGTCACTTGCCAAAAGTGGAAAGTTTGGAGAATGACCCGTGTATTTATAGGATGCCAAAAGAGGAAAGTGTCATCCATCCGGATTGCACATCACCCGGATGGTCATCCGTGCGAATCAGCAATCCTAGTCGGATGCACTTAGCACTTCCCAGGCGGCTACCCGTGCGGATGGTCTGTCCATGCGGACATCAGTCCGTCCGGATTGGCTCCTGGGTGGTGTGTTTGGTGCGACGATCTTTTGATGTTTCGGTTCCGATTGCGAGCGATTCGATAGGGTTTCATAGTCAAATTACTTTTAGTCCCAACTACTTCGTATCTCGCGTAATCTATTTTCCACCATCTATCATAGTTCGGTTGTGATTCTAGTTCGAGTTCGATAGCATTCGAGTTTCGATTGAGTTCGCTTGATTACACTACACAACACAACATAAATAAACATGCACAGGTAACACGTAAGGCACACACACACGTATGATAGCAAGTACAAATATGTAGCTCGAGTTGCAATTTGATGTCGATGCGGTTAGCATAGCTTGACTATTGATTAGTTAACTTTATCGCATTGTTACTTCCTATAGCTCACAGTCGTAGATCGATTGAATAACGATTAACACACATCGATTATTGCAATTAACAACACTTACTCCACATAATATAATTAAAAACAAGAAGTTTCTACGAGTCAAGTTGCGCGAAATCGGTCGTTGACTCTGACCTTGACTTTGACTTGTGAAAACACGGGGTGTTACACCCAAATTAGCTAATTGTTCTATCAAGCTTGTTATCCCCATTTTAAATTAGAAATTAACTAGTATAACTAACTATCCGCAATTTGTGCACTCTCCCCACGATCTCCATAACGTTCACAATGGTCAAGCACGTGCGGAATTTTGACGGAATATTCTCCATGAACTTCGGTGAGACTTGGTCCATGCTCTCATTCCTGCAAAACAAGTTTACGACCCTGGATCCTGATCCTGCGACACCTGCTGAGGATCCTTAATTCAAATAGAATCGAGGATCCATGATCCTGATAGCAGTTGAGGACCCGTGATCCTTAGGATTTAGAAAATCCTCCCCTAACACATACTGCACACACGCAGTTGCATTTACACAATATGATACAAAGTAAATAGCATACCGAGTCAAGATAGGAGGATATCTTGACTACGGCCTTCACTTCGTAGCCGAGTCGAACTGGAACGGGCCGTCGTGTCCACATAATGATCAGGAACTAGTCGTGTCCACACTAAGTGCATCAACAAACTCCCCCTTGGACGCTACTCGTTCTTCAAGCATATCACAAATAGGAAGTGTATCAATAAACTCCCCCTTGGATGATGCTCGATCTTCAACTCTTTTTGTTCTCCATCTCTTGGTGGTTCAGCATACTTGTCATAGGATCTTCAAAGTCTTCACGTATTACAAGTAGAAAGTGTATTAACAAACTCCCCATTTCATTTAGGAAGTGCATCAACAAACTCTCCCTTAAGATAAAATCCCTTTTGAGTTATGCTTGTGAATTTTTGATTTTCAGCACTTTAGATCCTTGTGGTGTTGATTGATTGGTCAGCAGCAACTCGATCATCCTGATCCTTTGAGTGCGTCCATGCCGTGTTTTCATTCCGAAGCTTTTCATCTAACAAGTTCTCTTCACCTTTAGCTGATTTGGATGCAGCATCTGCACATACAAGAAAGCTAAACGCGTAATGAGAACAACTGCCTGGAATATAGTTAATATTAAACAAATAACACACATGTGACCATGTTTTCAACTACCGTCCGACAGTTTGTTAGAAAAGTTAACAGATTTTTCAATTTTGATTATTAACTTTCAAAACATACAAATTGTGACCGTTATGAAGATTCAGTCGTTTTGGTTTTCAATCAGATTTCAGGCAACGAAGACTCGAGTTCCAATATCGGGTTATCAAAGATAAGAGAAATAAAATCTTTTTGGCTTTTATAAAGTTTATATTAAAACACACTTAAACTCTTTTTGGATTTTGAATATTTCAAATTTAAAGACTGAAAGCAGTAAGTAAATATAAACAGAGATGCAGAAACTAAGAAAGGTAAATATATACAAACATTCTTTTTGCGAGTTTCGAGGGTAAGAGAATCATATCAGTGTACGGTCATGCCAAAACAACTCTTTTTTGTTCATTTTGTTAACATTTTGATAAACATCCTATAACAATTATCAGTATTGTTATCCACATAAACTCAACTTATCATTTGTAATCATGGCGAGGGGATACGTTAAGGTATGATTTATACTTACCGACCGGTGTTTATCCACACACGACACATTCCCGTATCAAGGTATGCATGAGAATTCATCTTACTGGTGAGTACACCATTTATCATCTGTTTTGCCGTATAAAGATATGTGAGAAACTCACTTATTTTGATTGAAAAAAAGCCCTATGTGATAGAATCACTTATTGATGAGGAACTTGATTTTCAGATGCATGAGGGCACAGGAGCAAGTCCGTGAACAGGTCAGTACTAACATAGAGCAAAGAGACGAACTTGACTCCCGGATAAATGTGATATTTTATCACTTATTTTGTTTGGACAAGTGATTGTTTATCACTTATTGAGGTCGTATGCAGTATGTACACGTATGTATGGTATCATGGAAGATCTAGACTTCGTCTCTGTTATATTCGGTAAAAGAAACAACCCTGATACCCAGATGATAAATAGCATAAAGACCACATATCTCAGAACCTTGGCAATCTCTCAAACGAAATTTCGGTACTAAGACGATATGCCAATGAGCGGTTCCCACATAGTCTTCAGTCGATTTAAGTTTATATCACGCTGCACACTTTAGAATGATTGTGAGCCTACCGATACATATAGAGCTGCTTAACATTTTTCATTTAAGGTTTAAAGAGGTTTGGATAGACCACTGATGTACTATCATTTTCTCTTTTGCTCGCCAGGAAACTCATTTTTGTTTTTCTATTGTTTTTGTGTTTTTGAAAGTTTTCAATGTTTTTGAATTTTTCAAATTTGGATTTACTCCCCCTAAAATGTAAAAACTATGATAAATTAAAAACACAAAGATATTTACAAAAACGATTTTCCGATGTCGGTTTTACTCTTGCTTGACCTTAAAGCCGTTTACCAATAATAAAAAGTCAAATCTTGATTTGTCAAAAGCTTTGGTAAAAAGGTCGGCACGTTGGTCATTGGTGTGGACCTTAACAACATTGATAAGCCTTTTATCAAAGCAATCACGTATGAAGTGATACTTAATTTCGATGTGTTTGGTCTTTGAATGCTGCACAAGATTTCTAGTGATCTGTAAGGCAGCCGAATTATCAACGAAAATAGGAGTAGTTAGGAATTCAAAACCGTAGTCGCGCATTTGTTGTTGAATCCACAGGACTTGGGAGCAACAACTTGAGGCTGCAATGTATTCAGCTTCGCATGTTGATGTAGCGACACAAGTCTGCTTCTTGCACTGCCATGTGACTAGGCAATTTCCTAAAAACTGACATCCAGCCGTTGTGGATTTGCCGTCGATTTTGCATCCGCCAAAATTAGAATCACTGAAAGCGATCAAGTCAATGTTATTATCCTTAGGGTACCATAGACCGGTGTCAGGGCAACCTTTCAAATAACGAAAAATCCTTTTTACAGCTGCAAGATGTGAGGCCTTTGGGTTAACTTGATATCTGGCAAGCAGGCACGTTGGGTACATTATGTCTGGTCTTGATGCTGTGAGGTACATAAGAGATCCGATCATAGCGCGGTAATATGAAGAGCTAGCAACTTCACCCTTCAAGTCCGGATTAATTCTGTGATTTTGCTGCAGTGGGGTACCAATGGGCGTTGCATCAGACATCTGGAACCGGCTCAAGATGTCACCAACATATTTAGTCTGATGGATGAATATCCCAGACTCAGTTTGCTGAACTTGTAGGCCCAAAAAGAAATTCATTTACCCCATTGCGCTCATCTTGAATTTATCCTGCATAATGCGCTCAAAATTCCTACACAAAGCATCGTTAGTAGAACCAAATATAATATCATCAACGTATACCTGTACCAATAGAAGATCTCCATCCTATTCTTTGATGAAAAGAGTGCAATCGATAAGACCTCTACGAAATCCATTCTCCAGCAGATAATTTGATAAGGTTGTGTACCAAGCTCACGGTGCTTGATGTAGACCATAGAGAGCTTTGTTCAGCAACCAAACCCGATCTGGATGAATAGGATCTTCAAAACCTGGAGGCTGTTCGATGTACACCTCTTCTTCAACCACACCATGTAAGAATGCACTTTTCACGTCCATTTGGTAAACCTTGAATCCTTTGAAGGAAGCATAGGCTAGAAAGATTCGAATTGCTTCAAGACGTGCAACCGGTGCATAAACTTCGTTGTAGTCGATCCCTTCAATCTGAGGAAAACCTTGAACAACTAATCTTGCTTTGTTTCGAATGACTACTCCACGGTCATCCTTTTTGCATTTATAAACCCAACGGGTACCAATCTTCTTGTAATCTTCTGGTTTATCAACGAGTTTCCAGACACCTAGCCTCTGGAATTGCTGCAGTTCTTCCTACATGGCTTCAACCCAAGAATTATCTTTCAAAGCTTCTTTAATAGATTTTGGTTCTTCTTGTGATACATAACACGTGAAGGACCAATCATTTTGTTGACCAGATTCTCGAATCGCCGCATACAAGCCTGCATTGTTGTCGTTTCGCAACATGTTTCTCGTTTGTACGCCACTTTGTACATTTCCGATGATGTTTTGTTGAGGATGGGTATTGTGAATCCTTGTTTATGGATTTTTTGGAACTGGAATGTTCGTACCCAGATTGTTGAGATTGAGATCAACAACCAATTCAATACCCTAAACTAGCGAAGAGGATGATGCAGTAGCTTCAGCTGTTTTAGGGGCGTCCACTGGAGGTGTAGCCTCTGAAGTACTATGAACAGCTTCTTGGTCTGCATCGAGAAATTCATCATCCTCTGAAGATTCGTTCAGCTCGGTAGCATCGTGAAAATCCTCGTTGTCGAGAGCATTATTTTTCACTGAAGTTGGTTCTTGATTGTTGACAATAATTGGGTGAACCAACGGTGAATCTGTTGCGTTGTCACTCTTGAAAAACATCCTTTCCACAGCACTTTCTTCGGCTTCTTGAATATTGATCGAATTAAAAAAGTCATCGTACTCAAACATCCATGGTTGATCTGGACATTTGACTGGCAATGTGTGCCATTGTACTCTGACTTCAGACCATTCCTCGACCCTTTTAGTCTCTAGATTCCAGACTCTTAAGTTCGGGATGGCATAACCAAGAAAGTATCCTTCAATAGCTTTTGCCCCAAACTTTCCATCAGGATCGATCATTGTGCAAGGAGCTCCAAACGGTTCAAGATATGACAAATCTGGTTTCCGTTTGTGAAGAAGCTCGAAGCAGGTCTTGTTGTGCCTTTTGACTGTAAGGACTCGGTTCAATGTATAACAAGCAGAGGACACAGCTTCAGTCCAGAAGGGAATCGGCAATTGTGACTCTACCAACATTGTCCTAGCAGTCTCGATCAATGTACGGATTTTACGTTCAGCGACACCATTCTGTTGAGGAGTGTAAGCCGCACTAAATTCGTGAAGAATACCTTTTGATCTACAAAACTCCTCCATGGCTTGATTTTTAAATTCTGTTCCATTGTCGCTGCGAATCCGTTTAACTTTCAAAGTATACAAATTCTCAATTTGAATGATCAAGTTTTTGATAATACCGAAAGTATCACTCTTGTGAGCCATGAACGCCACCCAAGAAAATCTTGAATAATCATCTGTTATCACGAGGCAGTATTGATCATTCTGAATGCTTTTATGCTTAACAGGACCGAACAAATCCATGTGCAAACGTTCAAGCGGAACGGCCACCGTGTTGATCTTCTTATTCGGGTGTCGCTTCTTGCTTTGCTTTCCTTTTTGGCATGAAACACAGACGTCTTGAAGATGGAAGTTTTTAAGAGGAACACCATTCACTAATTCATTTGACACCAAATGATTCATTTTGCGTAAGTGAATGTGACCCATCCGTCTATGCCAAGAGATTGAGTCTTTTTCTGTGGCTTTGGAAACGAAACAAGTTGCTTGTGCAGACGTAGTAATTGCTTGGCTCATATCAAGGACATACAGATCATTAATCCTTGGAGCAGATAAGAGAATCCATTCTTTCGGAATCTTGAAACCGGGTTTCAGCACATAACATCCATTTGCATCAAAATGTACTGAAAACTGCTTTTCATAGATTTGTGAAACGCTGAGAAGATTGTGATCAAGTTGTTGCACAAAGTTGATCTTATAAAAGCTTACAACCCCGTTGGATACCATTCCTTCACCAGTAATATATCCGCCTTTATCTCCAGCAAAAGCAACATAACCTCCTTTAATAGATTTAACGTTGTAGAGAAGCTTCATGTCGCCTGTCATGTGCCTGGATGCCCCACTATCAACAATCCAATGACTGTTGAAAGTTCCTCCTGGAACACCCTGCACATGAACTCACATGAGTAGTTGGAGATGGGGACCCAAGCCTTTGTGGTCTTGGGTCTTCCGCTTTCATCGACAAAGGTTATTTCAATTTCTCGATGGTTTGGAAATTGTGATGTTCCCCCTGAATCATTAATCGTTTTAGGTTTCCAGGTCTGTTTTGTTTTACCAGTTTGAATTTTCGAAATCTTAACTTCATGATTATTAGAAGATTTAGAAATTTCTGGTTTAACGGAAACAGGTTGTTTGTGAACTACGTCGGTTTTAATTGCCTTTTCAATTACCTTGACTTGTTGGCGTCTCTGTTTCTTTTCCCTTTCTTTTACAAGGCGGGGATCTTGTTTTGTAAAAACAGGTCGCTTTTGGTAATTTTGTTTATGGGGATCATCAACTTTGGCTTTTAACTTATGAAGATACTGACAATTTCGAATGATATGCCCAATTTCACCACATTCAAAACATGATCTTCGTTCAACAAACCCCGAAGTAACATGTGATTGTCTTGTCGATGAACTTTGGGATCCCGAGGTACTTGGTTTTGAACTGTTTGGTTCATTTCTTTTCAACATTTTAACTTGATTAACATGATCTAAGTTAGATTTATTGGCAAATGTTTCAAGTTTATATGTTCCCTTCGACTTCATAAAGTTCACTTTCTTGTTCTTCTTTCGGTTCGGTTCCTTTCGACCTTGAGTCGTTGATTTAGCATTTGGTTTGGTATGATTTTGCTGCTTTTTCACTGTTGGTAATTTTTTATTGCCATATTGTTTTCGAACTTCGGCCTTTGGAATCGGAGGGCACTGTGTTACCACAACGTGTGAACCCGACTTTCCCAAAAAACCTACTTGTCGAATCTTCAAAAACTTTACTGATTAAAGATTGATTTACATTCTTAATCGGAAAATCTTTGTCAGAATAGATTTTATCATCACCAATAAGAGTGTACAGCAAATTCACACTCTCTGACTCTTTTGCAGACGTGGACTCGACCAGAACAGTCTTAGCAGGTTTTGCGGGAGGATCACATAGAATATGATTCTCAAGAGGTATGTCCTCTTCTTTGATTACCGCATCAGACTGTGCTGAGTCAGTATCATCGGATTCATCATCTGAAGAATCAGCATCCTCAACAATGACTGGAGGATCCTGATTTTGTTCAGCAGTTGACACACTTGAAACTGTTGAAACATCTGAATCTGATGATACTTCATTTTTGTATCCAAGTCCGGTTTCAAATTCCTCAATGTCTAAAGGAACAGATTCCTCATAATAAGTTCTATTCTCCTTATCAGGCATTGCATCATAATTGTGTCTAACAGGTGGTGGACATTTCCTATATCCAATTCACGTGACATCCTTTTTCTCTTTCGGTATGTCAATGATGTGATCCAGCACATACCTAGAGTTTGAATAACTGTCTAGCTTAAGCCGGATCGCCTCACTTTCACACTTAACACAGGCTAACTCTTTTTGCATGATTTCCAGACGATTCATATAACAGTTTATGTTAGTTTGTTTTCTTGAAACCATTTTTGTTAGCTCGGTTTTATCTTTTCTTAAATTTTCAACCACCTTTTTAAACTCTTTTTCATGGTTTTCATAAAACACATCATACTTGGTTTGCAAATCATCATATTTGCTTTGCAAGTCCGGCAATTTATCACATAAGCTAACACAATTATCACATTTATCAGGAGTTGGTTTATCGACACATACCTGACTTGATGAACTGCCGACATTAGCCATAAAGGCTGAATGAATAGAAGAAGAAGAAGAATAAGAATAAGCAGCTTTATCCACCAGAATTGATCTTCTGTCATTCCTTGCTGCAGCTTCTCCCAACAATTCATCAATATCTGCGTCGACTGACACACTTGACGTTTCATCCAAATGATCATCGCCTGAAGTTGAGGATTCTTCATCTGAGCTTCTACTGTAACTAGAACTGTCTTCATCTTCAGAGGATTCCCCACCACTGGCGGAAGATTCTCCACCACTGGTGTGTTTCAGATCCTTCACCACTTCAGTAAAACAAGCTGATCCACCCTGATCACCAATGCCTAATTGCATTGACCAGTCGCAACCCTCATCCACTTGCACGACAAGAGCTTGATTGTTTGATGGTCCTTCTTGATTGTTTACAGGTACCAAGGTGCGATCGTCATTCCTTGTTTGATTCTGATTCTGTTGCTTGCCTTGACCTCTGAAAGGGTTTTGGTTCCCATGTTGTGCTGGCTTTGTGCATTCCCTCTTGAAGTGACCCCGTTCTCCACAGTTAAAGCACTTAACAGACTGCTTGTCGAACCCATACTTGGTATCTTTCTTGCTTTCTGTTTTGGTTAAAAATCAGGCTAGGATAATACAACCAAATCTTTGTTGTGAGGAATGATGCTTGAAACAATAAACAAATGTATGACTAACTTGCAAATGTTATGAACAAGTGACACAAGGATTTATACGAGGAAAAAGCCCTTGATCAAGAGTTGATCTCCGGCACAAAAAACCTCGGGTGATGGAAACTACCGATCACCAACTACTATTAAACAAATGATTGTTACAACTCGGGATGATAACAAGCTTGTTACAAGGATCACTATAGTGTCATGTGTATGAAATCGCCAAATAAACTATTGAAAGCTATCAAGAGCTGTTTCGAGTGTGTGTGTTTGCTAAAAATAGCCAAGTGTTCTAATTCAAGCTTGTTATCCCCTTTTAAAATTAGAAATAACTAAAACAACTAACTATCCGCTAAATGTGCAAGCTTCACACGATCTCCATAACGTTCACAAAGCCATGCACGTGCGGAATATTGAGGGCATATTCCCCAAGAATGTCGGCAAGACCAAGTCCGAGGTGTATACTTCTGCAAAACAAACTTAAACGTAATGAAGGCA
The DNA here is from genome assembly GCA_030545235.1 of Helianthus tuberosus. Taxonomy (NCBI): domain Eukaryota; kingdom Viridiplantae; phylum Streptophyta; class Magnoliopsida; order Asterales; family Asteraceae; genus Helianthus; species Helianthus tuberosus. Next base: position 3,831 of record JARYGA010023836.1, on the reverse strand, counting down.
AACGTTAGTATAAGGATAACAACAAGGATCCTGAATCCTGATCCTGCAATGTCTACTGAGGATCCTTAATTCAAACAGAATTGAGGATCCGTGATCCTAGCAGCGCTTGAGGATCCGTGATCCTGAGGATTGAAAAATCCTCCCCTAACACTTTCCAAGCTGGTTCGACCAGTCCGTTCCATGAAGTCCTTTGCTCACCTTATAGCACTGGCGAAAGCCCATTTGATGTCCATCATATCCATCTCTTCTTTATCGATCTGCTGATAATATTCTTGAGTTAGATTGATGTTTCCGATCTGCCCTACAATCAACCCACAATACGCGCTCACCAATGTGTTCAGTATCTCCATATGATCTTTAGCTACTTCAACGCTAACTTTGGAGAAGCTTGACGTGTCAAGCCGTACTGTATTTGAATTTGATGGCTAACCAGCAGATGATATGCTTCCATAACAAGGTTGTTGTTGAACAGGAAGTGGATTCTCGTACAAATCAGTTGCTACGGTAGATGGCCGATAGCTTTGCTGTTCGGGAACTGGATGTAGTGGATTTCCATACAAGTCTGTGGTTGAAGCTGGCTTAACTGGAACTTGTATCGGATTTCCATACAAATCTGTGCTTGTGACAAACGCCGTTTGAATTGGAGCATGTGGAGCAGGTCTTGCAGAAGTGCTAGGAGCTCCATAATACATATCAGGATTTTGTCGCACTGGAACCCTTTTCGCCTTTAGGGTTTCTTCCTGATCTTTGTTCTCCAAGAGCTGAACGAAGTCATTTTTGTTTGTCGTAGCCAATGTGCCATTGTATTTCAGGATTTCGAAGAAACCATTCCATTGAGATGGCAGTGCATCGGCAAACTTTGTGACAACCTCTGGTAGAGTTGTTACTACCCCATAATTACTCAATTCAGTCAGCAAGTGATAAAATCGACCTGTCATATCTCCCAAAGATTTTTTTCCATACATGTGAAGCCATCAAACTCCTTCTTGAGTAAATTATGTCGCAATTGGCGTGACTTTTCATTTCCTAGACCTCTTGTCTTCAATGCATTCCATAATTACTTTAACGTCTTAAAGCTGACAAACTGATGATATATATCCTTGCTCAACGCCTGAGTCAGAATAGCATATGCTTTCTTTTCTAAATCATATGCCTTTTTCTCGTCTTCCGTAAGATCTGGAAATGTCGTGGCAGTTGAAGCGGCAACCTCAAGAACTTGACTGAAATCTGTAGTAAAACATAACCACAATTCCGTGTTTTGCCCAAGGACATACGTATGGAATCTATCTACCCATCCAGGATATTCATTTATGTGCATCAGTTTCGGTGGGCGATTTAGACTTTCGGTCTCGCTTTCGCTTAGAAGTATACTTTGAATACTTTGAGTTTGATTTGAAACAAACGCCCATTGACCTGTCGAAATTGGATTCGCTTGCGAAGATGCGGGTGTGGGAGATTCAGCCCATGATGGCGACAAACCCGTGCTTCTATACTTGCTCTCCGTATTAGATGCGGGTGCGGGAGATTCGGCCCATGATGGCGATAAACATGTGCTTCTATATTTGCTCTCCGTATTGGATGGAATACCCCACCAGTCTGGATTCATTTTGAATATGTAAAAATGAATACCTGCTCAAAACACTCAAATCAAACAGTTAAGATAATTTTCAAGTCTTCTGTTTAAAAGATCACAAGTGTAAGTGACGAAGTATATGATGTTCGTCGAAGACACCAAACGACGAAGATTAGGAGTTCGTCTAAAGTAATTGTGACGAAGGTTAAGAACTTCGTCGATAACACCTTTGACGAAGTCTTTATTGTTTGTTCAATACAAATGGCGAAGGTTAACAGGTTCGTCACAAACAACTATGACGAAGTCTTGAAAGTTCGTCAGAAGTGCCAATGACAAAGTTTGAAGTGTTCGTCGCTGGGAAGTATGACGAAGGTTGGAGGATTCGTCGCTGAACCTTCGTTGACAAATGTGACCAGACAGAAAGATATTTCAAAATCAAATCTTCTGAAACAGAAGTTTCCTTTTGGCAAATAAGTCAAGTACACTCTACCTTCAGAACCTGCTTTTCAAATATTCATCATATCAATGTACACAATATTCAACTTAATCTATTTTAATCACAAACACTTCACCGATTTACCAAATAAAGATCAAACACATATATATTTGAAGAACACTTTGAATAAAACGATGAACATGATGAATATCCTGGTGAAGCCGATGAGTTTTCCGGTGCCGAAAAGTTTTCGAACAACAATTCTTGCACAAAAGTTTACTCAAAACCAAATTTTAGCATGGATACATGAAATATAACAAGGTTTTGTAAAAACTAATAGCAAAACAAAGAGATTTTCAAGATTTTAACAACAGTTTTTCCAGAAAAAGTATGATCCTTACACTCAAAACACAAGAAAAACTCTTAAAAATCCTTAAAATCACAAGAAAACAACTTGGTTTTAACAAGGAATCGAGCCAATGCTCTGATACCAATTGTAGGTCCACCCGGAGGATCGAGTTAAACCTCTATTCCTGTTTTCCGACCAACCCGAAAGTGCGGAATCCAAACGGGTAAGTAAAACCAAGTTAAGAACACGAAAACGACAAACACGATACAACGATTAACACTCCAATGTATTAATACGTAGTGCGGTTACAATGCAATGTTTACAAGATATCCTTATAAACTCTCAGTTGTGTGTGTGTGTTCTCTCTCAAATCTATACAGACTTGTACCTGTTTCTGTCTAAAGTGTGCCTTATATATACTGAATGTTGACGAAGCTTGTAGGGGACGAACCTTAGGCGACGAACCTTCAAGAGTGACGAAGGTTGGGAACTTCGTCACTCATAAATCATGACGAACTTTAAGCTTCGCCAAAGGGAGGTTCGCCACATGAAGGTTCAACCTTCGTCGACATGTTTCCAAGCAAGCATATACATGACAGTCAAACACAAAAGTTATACTAACATGCATACTGCACACACGCAGTTGCATTTACACAATACGATACAAAGTAAATAGCATACCGAGTTAAGATAAGAGGATATCTTGACTACGGCCTTCACTTCGTAGCCGAGTCGAACTGGAACGGGCCGTCGTGTCCACATAATGATCAGGAACGAGTCGTGTCCACACTAAGTGCATCAACACCTTTTCAGCAGCCAAGAGGCATGCCAGATAAACAAAGATGGATAATGGGGACAGACCCATTCGAACCTCGATCCTTAAAGAGGAGAAAGTTATATCCTTTGATGAGGATGATCGTCACTACAAGAAAACTGAGTTTTTAATACGCGCAAAAGCGTCCTAAAATGCTAGAGTAAACTTCCGTTTTGCTCCCTGTGATTTGGTCATTTTAACGGTTTTGCTACAATAGTTTAAAAATAGCCATTTTCCTCCCTGATCTTTCGAGTTTGTCGCCAGTTTGCTCCCTAATCTTTCGAGTTTGTCGCCAGTTTCCTCCCTGATGGAGTTAGAGGCTGGGAGCAAAATGAAGATAAGTTAGAAAAATCAGGGAGGAAAATGGCTATTTTTAAACTATTGGAGCAAAACCGTTAAAATGACCAAACCACAGGGAGCAAAACGTAAGTTTACTCAAAATGCTATTTTATAGGACCTTTCATTTAATAGGACCAATGGTAAAAGTGTTTCATGTAAAGGGGTCGTAATAAGTCCCGGAATTAAATAAGCGTCCTAACATCTCAAATAAGATTATGAAACCAATTTTATGGTCGCGTAATATGTCTTTGAAGACCAAAATAGGGTTCTAAAAAAAACATATTAGGACACTTTTACGATGTTCTAACATGTGCTTACAT
>JARYGA010023835.1:0-43927 GCA_030545235.1 Helianthus tuberosus | reverse complement strand
CCACCTTATCAGGTGGTTCTGGCTCATCTTCAATTAGGGGGTCATCATTGCCGAATGGATATTTCATTGATCGCTCAAGGTCGACACTTTTTTTGAATGCCCCTAATTGAAGAGGTAGATTGTTGTACTTCCGGTTTTTCAAAGCTTCGTGAGTTTTTACAAATGGCCATCCCAACACTAGAGGAGCGTCATCGAGGATGACAAAGTCGGTGGGGATTACCAATTGATTTGTTTGAACCAATACATCCTCAACTATACCGATTGATTTTATTACTTTCCAATTGGATAGAAAAATGGGTATTTGAAGTGGAGAAAAATCACTAATACTTAATTTTTCGAAAATGTAATTAGGCATTATGTTAACACAAAGATCTTTATCGATTGTGACATTACTAATAAACGAATTTTGAAAGAAACATGGAACCGGTGTAATGTTAATTTCAAATGGGTCTTCTTTTATTAGCGACGTTTGATCATAAGTTAACTTAACACTTACCGTTTCGTCAATTTTAGTGTTAGTGCTTAACTCTTTTAAAAACTTAGCATGAGGGGGTACTAAACAATGATTTTCAAAAGAAGGTGACAAGAGATTAATTTCTTCAAAATTAGACTCTTCTTGAATTTTAACATTGTCGGACTTACCTTTATCGTTGTTTAACTCATGTGTCGGTTTGTCACTTATTTGTTCTTCCATTTTTACACTTTTGGTTATCTCTTCCTTTTTTAATTCTTCTCTTGCGCGGGACTCCTCTTCCCTTGCGCGAGCTTCTTTTATACATCGATCGATAACTCTAATGTGTTCTAATATCCTATCGGTCACTTCGGTTATAGAAAAAGAATCGGAATTTTCTAAGCTTGAATCCGGTTGTTCGACCCTTTATTCCTCATAATACCCATATGAAGTAGATGGTTCGCACCATTGTTCTTCATTGTAAGCATATGATGGATAAGGTTCGTAGTTTTGTTCTTCATAATACTCATATGAGGTGGGTTGTTCACGCCAAGGTTCCTCATAATAAGCATACGAAGGTGGTGGCTCATATCTTGGTTCCTCAAAGTATGAGTAAGAAGGCTCATACCTTGGCTCATCAAAATATGAGTATGAAGGAGGAGGTTCATACCTTTGGTCTTCATAGGATGTGTATGAAGTTGATGGCTCGTACCTGGGCTCCTCATAGTAGGTGTATGAATTGGATGGTTGATATGAGTGATTATTTTGAACCGAGCGTGCGTTACGACAATTAGTGCAATAATTACCCCTATAATCATCCTCCTCATAGGTGTAGTTGTAACCTCCTGAGTATTGATCCATAAGAATCACTCAGCAGACCACAACCAAGTCCCGAGATCAGAAAACAAAAAGAAAAACGGAAACAGAGGCTGGACACGGCCCCGTGTTCAGTGAGCACGACCCCGTGTTCAGAATCTGTATCTGGGTGTTTTAATTAAATTTACTGGTCACGTTGAGCACGGGGGCGTGTTCAGTGAGCACGGCCCCGTGTTCAGACTCTGTATCTGGGTATCTAACTAAAAATATGCAGCACGGGGGCGTGTTCAGTGAGCACGGCCCCGTGTTCAGGCTACTGTAAATGCAAACTAAACTAAAATGCAGGAAAAAAAAAGTGCGCGCGTTAAAAAGGTTTTGAAAAACTGATTAGGCCGTCGATTTTAAGCTTTCTTAAAATCCTTGTGTCCCCGGCAACGGCGCCAAAAACTTGATGCGTAGTCGAGTGTTATATATATTAGGTGTATATTTTAAGCCCTTTTAACACTTCTTTTAGCCAAGTTTTAAATTTATAAAACACGATATTTACTAACACTAGACACATATATGGGCAAGTGCACCCATCGTGAGCGTAGTATAGCGTTGGTAAGATACCGAGGTCGTCCAAGGACACAAGAGCTTTTAGTACCGGTTTATCCTCAACGTCTAATCAAAATAAAAAGTTTAGAAAAATGTTTTAAACTAAGAAAAATAAAAACTAACTAAATAAAAATAAAAAGAAAAACAGATAGACAAGATGAATCACTTGGTTCCGACTCGTATCTAGTATAACCTTTGATTATTTCCGCACTTTTGCACATAATTAAGAGATTATCTTAGTTATTGTAGTAGGCCCCTCTTTTGAAGGTGACGTTACCCTCACCCCAGTAGTTTGAGTCAGCAAGGATACAATCCTAAAATGGTGGATTATTGGAAGATAATTAATTAAGTTATTAATGCAATATTATGGTAGGCCCCGCTTTTGGCGGTGACGTTACCCTCGGCTAAGTAGTCTGAGTTAGCAGGGATACAGTCCTAAATAGCCGGGTTATAGTATTAATAGTAGTTAACTTATGAGGGGATCAAAGAGTTTGGACCCCCGCCATCCAATACCGTGAAGCATTGAAGGAGGTCCTACTAAATTTGACCCAGGTCCATTGCAGGACCTCTAAACGCTGAACAATGGCAAGACCTTTACCAAACCGTTCCCTTAACCCCCGACCAGGTAGCCAACATACCTCCATATAGACCGTGGAGATATGAATGGTGAAAATCTTTTATTTTATATGGACAGTAAAATAATGCCAAGACACCACGGACAAACGATAAGGAAATATCACCTTCAACATAAGTAACTAGTTATTAAAGTCATTAATACAAAACCAAATAAAAAGTGCAAAAGATTAGAAATAAAAAGTATTATACTAGACACTTTGTCTTCACCAAGTGATGTAAGAGACTTAGGCAAACATGGCCTTGATTGTCAAGAAATCTTACGATCAATCTTGGATCCCGAGACGACTCACACACTCTATGATGGACAATGGATGATGGTGGTGGATGATGGTGTTATGGTGGTGGTGGGTGGTGGGTGAAGTGTGAGAGAGGTGGTGTGCCAAGGGATGAGTTGAAATGAAACCAAGCACTCCTATTTATAGGCTGGACAGAAGGCTGGGCACGGCCCCGTGTCCGCTGGACATGCCCCCGTGCCTGTCTGACACTCTCTCTCTTCATTAATTGTAATTCGCAATTACAATTAATGCGCCTGCTGTACTTTCGCCACGCCCCCGTGTTCACTGGACACGGCCCGTGGTGGGCAATAGAAGCTTCTATAGGTTTGTCTTTTCTGCTGCTTCTTGGGCACGGCCCCGTGCTGGCTGAGCACGGGGCGTGTTCAGTCTTCTGCTTCTCTATTTTGCTTGGGAAGATGCCGTTGAGGGGTCGGGCAGTCCACTTATGTTCCTTTTCTTGTATTTATGTTAGATTTAGCTGTCTTTTTGCTTCTTTTGTGAATTTGAGCTCATTTAATTATGAAAATACAAAAGGAAGACAAAAACACTCTTTTTCCAACATTAGTACTTAAAAAGGGTTAGTTTTATGCCTCATTTGATGTAATTTATATGTTGCATTTTACACACATCAATGGTTCTTCTTCTTTTGGGAATGGGCACTTGAAGTACGGGTCCATTGTTTACGCTGTGTTCTGGTTCAATTGGTCGCTTACTGCTATGTTTACTTTTATTATTCGCTTCTTGAACCGTTTGAATAATAAATCGCATTGCATCTATAATTCCTTGTGCCACTATGTGTTGAACGACACTATTATCCATTTGGTTTCCATTGTTATTGATAGTTGGATTCTCATTAACCACGTTAATGTTACTCTGGTTATCGTTATTCAGATTATCTTGATTTCCTTCGTCGGCCATCTGAATTTTAAACAGTTACCCCGTATTAATATCACAAAATAACATTAATATAGTCAATCACATGACACGCATTTTAGCCAAAAGCGTCGATCCTTGCGACTTACTCTATTCATATAGTATGCATCTATTACACACCAGTACTAAAATAAAAATTACAATACCAACTGAAATAAAATTATACTAATAATAGTAGGCATCCGTACACATATATTTTATTTTATTTTTATTTTATTATTATTACTACTACCGTTTCCTCCATCACATCACGGATATGGATTCATCCAGAAATCCATATTGCGCTCGTCGTACTTCCAGACGAGTCGCTCTCCCACCTGTCTCATTCGTTCACTACTCTCTAGAATTTCCTCACCAAAAGTCCTAAGTTCTTGTACATTTTCTGCACTCATTGGGGGTGCAGGTTCTAGGACTGGGTTCAGAATCTGGGTACGGGTTCCTGGTATGGGGGTGTAGGTGCCTGGAATCGGTAAGGATCTTCTAAAATCTCCCTAATGTATTCATCGTGGTAATAGGGATCTAAAGGATCCAAACCTGTGTAGGCTCCTAAGTTCTGCATGGGTGTGTCTTCATGTATCGGGTAACGTTGCACATAGTCCCTAACGTCATCCCACCAGGGATCCTAATTTGGGTCTAGGGGGTTTGGTGCTGGTACCCTAGGTATTTCCTCCGGATTAAAGTCATGCATTTCTACTTGGTTTTCAGGGTTTTCTATCTCCATGGGTTGGTCAGGGATTGGTGGCTGTGGTTGGGGTGCTATTATTTGCTCCAGATTAGGGTCAGCTGCAGTGGTGGCTAGGATGTGAATGTTGGCTATACCCCTATTTATCATATCCTGGGCATAGGCATCAGTTTCTCTTTTGGCTGCTGATAGTACTCTCTGTTCTTGTAACTTTTTCATACGCTTCCTACGTTCGTGTGCCCCTCGACTGAACCATCCCCTCTTTTTATGAGGAAACGGCTCCTCAGACTGAGCCTTAAACACAAAGATTCCTTCTTCCGTATCAGCAGAGTACCCTGAGAGGGCAGGCTAAGAAGAGGAGGTGCCTTCGCTTTTAGGCGAACCAGACAATTGACGATACGCGTCAGATGGTCCTTGGTCGCTCATACTGTAAACTAACAAATAGTCAAATAACACACATAAATAAAATACAATTATGCACGTATTTCCATAATTTATTTCCTAACAGATTGAATTTTGATGTCAGCAGAACACTTATGTGGCTGAATCAGTGGCTTAGCTCTGATACCACCTTCTGTCGCAACCCCCGATCCCAAGTCCCCGGGAACGGGCGGCCGCGATCCAGTTTTGGTGGTATCGCGTATTGTCTAATTTGGCAGCGGATTTTTTCATCAGGACCGTAGTTAGGAAATATTGAATCAGAGTAAAATACCACATTTTCATAACATTAAACAAATGGGATAAAACCCAAGTTTTCATTACACATACTTTTATAGGAATAAATCCTATTTTATTTAATAAAAACATCAATTTTATTTTAGGTAACTTTATTGCCACTTTTCCAAGCCTTCAGTGCTGTCCAGTTGGCTTCTATTTGGCTTTCACAGTTTGTTACCTGAAACGCGTTTAAAAACATTTATCAGTGGGAAATACTGGTGAGTGAATCCCAGTTTAATCAAGTTTTAAATAAAAACCATTGTACAGTATTGAGGGCGATCTCGCAATTACATTTGTTTCCAAGTTATATCAATTAACATCCACGGTACTGTCATACTCAACTTGTGGAAATGTTACTCCTTGACCAGGTGGTAACAAATTTTGTATACAAAACCCCAACATACTCATGATAATTGTATTCTTACAAATACTCAATAACTGTTATTCGCATGGAAAAACGTTTAAGGTTTTGTAAAAATAGTTAATAAATGGTGTACAAAAAACGGATCAACTCACATTGCTGTCTTAGATTTTCCGTAAGGGTTTCCTGAGAATTATCTATAATTTACACAAATGCACACGCGTTAGTATAATAACCCATTTTAACATTAGTAATACCCTCCCCGAGACGGCATTCCAACGACTACGTCAGGCAGAACCACGACAGCCGTTACGGAACCCTAGATCAATCGGGCAGCGTATCTAATACGTATCCAGGGGTTATAATACTTACAATGGAGCAGAACTTTGCTATTTAGGGGGTATTAGACCCGAGTATAATGCCTATAATGTGAGAATTCGAGATACAGAAAAGATTTTGAACGATTTTGAGTTGAAACCCGAGGCCTCCTTTATATAGGGCCTGATTTCAGGTTTTACGTGGCCCGTGTAAGAGTAGGCAAGGGCCTACGTTGCCCGCGTCAAACCCGGTCAAAGGCGTAGCTTGGCTGGGTCAGCTTATAGGGTTGCCGTGTGTTGGGCCACGTGGCGGCCCAGGGTCGTGCCAGCTTTTAAGTTGTCGCGGCCCGCGTAAGGGTTAAGGGTCCTTTACGCGGCCCGCCTAAACCCCAAAATTGATTTTTAATAATATTTAAGGTATTCGGGGCCCGTTTTCACATATGGGGTGTATTTTGGGACATATTGGGATATTTTAAAATATATTAGGGTGTCAGAAATAATTTGAGGGTGTCGGTTTTCTTGAGGATTGTTATAGGAACCCCCGCGAGGCGTGTGACGTACCAGGATCTAGCCACTAATCACATTGAACTCATAACAAAATTCCAAATAAAAGTTTCCATTCATTAAAATAATATGTTTCTAAACACAAACTTAATAACCAACATGTTCAGCGGAAGCATAATTCATTATTTAAGTATTTCAAATCCAAGTGTAAGAAAACCAATAGACTTGTCTCGTGATTCCATGTATCTCAACCCATGACCACTCCAGCAATCCCAGACAGTGTCACGCCCTGACTTTTGCGGAAGCGTGTAATGTGTGACTTGATCAATATCGTTGCATTCAATTATAACAAACAACTATATGATTAAAACATAATGTTCATCCATTCATAAGTTTTAAAATAATACAAACACAAGTTGTTCAGTACCAACCAACACACTTCATGTTAGTTTACAAACCATTCAAAGTAGAAATAAGTTCCATAAAGGACTTTTAAACAAAAGACTTTTTAAACCAAGGCTTTGATTCGTATATCCTATCTAAGATAAGATATCCAAATCAAGCCCTTCAAAAGTAGGATGACATCAAACTTGAAAACACTTCTTGAAAACTTTCCCAAAGCTGCCAGATCCATCTAGTTTCCTCAAATACATGTAATTTGAAACATCAACAAAAGTTGAGCGAGTTCATGTGTTTTGTATGTGAGCTCGAATAATCTTGTAAACATTTGTAAGCATTCCTTTGTAATCCGGTATGAAAGCGTTTATGAACATACCAATTAATGTTTTGCAAGGACATTAATATGTATGCAATGGTGTAGGAAGGCTCAAACCTAGCGGATTTCATACCGGGCCACCCGCCTAGAACGACATAGTCACCACATGCGGCCAACTCGCGAACCCATGGGTGGGGCTCGCAACACCCAAATAGATCTATCACTCATGCCCCTCGGTCTTTATACAAAGATTAATGGTCTTAAGTATCACCTACCCATTCACATGATCTAACAGTTCATTCCTTAGCTAACCATACCATTTGAAACATGTATTTCACCCCCGAAAGTTATAAATCCGAAAACAGTTAAAAGAAAAGGGGAACATGAACTCACTGATTTGCGTAGCAGTCTCGTAACTCAAAGTCTCCTTTCCACGAGTCGTACTATCACCTACAAACGTGCTAGGTTTTATTAGACGTTTAGGTCGTGTAACGACTCTTAGCCTTATTTATTTATTAAGACTTATTTTTGGGATTTAGTATACTTTGAGTTATACGATTGATGTACATTATATAATTCCCAATTATATAATTATTAGTTAAAATAAGGATATTTTAACTTAAATTATTTTCTATTCAATTATTTGGAATATTGTTAAAAATAATATATTTATCACTTGACTCATCATGTATTTTTCACATATGTATTTTCCAAGTATAGATATACTTGTATTTGCGTATTTTACCAAGTATTGGTAGTGTATTCCGGTGTGTATTTATACGTATAGGAATGCGTATTTTCTTGTATTTGTTAAGTATTTAATACTTAATTGATGTATAATTTTCCGGAATATTATTTTTATATATTTAAAAATCACCAACTTTATATTCTTAAAATATACATATTTTAAGAGAATTTTTATAGAAGAGTATCTACAAATTTTGCTTGGAAAAAATAAATATACTTTCACATATATCTTAAAAATAATATATTTTTAAGATTAAACTTAGAAAATATATATTTTTTGTTTTTACCAAAACAATATATTTTTGTGTTGTTTAAGGAAATATATATTTTCTTCACTAAAAAATAATATATTTTCTATTTTGACAAAATATGATATATTTTGTAATAATTGTAAAAATTCATTTTTTGTCGTTTCTTCGGTTTTAAAAATACCGTTTATCACATCTGTTAAGTTACGAATTTATTTTTAGAATATATATATATAGGGCCGGGATTTGGAGAAAACGGTAGAAAGTGTGAGGACGGTGAGAACGCTTATGGATCGTCCGATTAAAACAATCTATGGACTAGATTGGCATGGTGGCGTTTTCGTAAATAACATCAATTTTATTAGACAAAATTGCAGAAAACAACCTTTATGTTTACCCGAAACTACACTCTATACCTTTCACTATGAAATCGGCAAAAATCAACCTTTATGTTCATGTTTTGCTACAGCTTCAACCTTTAACACAAACGACGTTTATTTTTCTGGTTAAGTTACCTCACATGCTTTGCATGTGAGGGATTTTTGGTCATTTTAGTTATCTTTTCAATAGCTTTTTTGTTTTTTTAAATATTCCATTGATTACACCTGTTACTAATACCTAGAACCTCCATCCCCACACCTCCGGCCACTCCATAAATCTAATATATACACAGACTCACTCTTCCTCCTCCACTTCTCTCTCTCAACACCACAACTCTCCAGCCACCGCACCACAACCCTCCGGCCACCACCACGATGAGTCGATGACCACAAACACCACACCAGCAGCTTTCTGCATCGCCAACCACCATTGTGCTGTGGCCGGAATCTCGTTTAAACGCCAACCACCATCATTCAATGCCGATGATTTGGGTTTAGATACTGATTTTGATCTCGTCTTGGGTTGTTTGTAAGAATCGATTTCTGTGGTGGTGAAGTCTCCTGAAAAAAAAAAACGAATTAAGATGGTGAACTGGGTTTCCGATCAGTGGTTGTGGTGATGCCTAAACTATATGAAGAGTTGCGGTTGTTGTGAACTAGTTTTGGTCAAACGATGTTTCTTCCTCTTCCACCCTGAACCTCTATACAAAGTGCTGTAAAAAATCATTATTCTCAACTTAGTTTTGTTTGAATGTGACACCAAAACCTCTAGAAAATTAATTTAGATAACAACTATTGAGAAAAAAAAAGACATATTTATTGGAGGTGGGTGTGTAGGGTGGAACCATGTGGGTGGGTTGAGTGGTGGTGGTGGTGAACAGTTTTGGCAGTGGTAGTTATGGAGTGGCCGGAGGTGTGGGGATGGGGGTTCTAGGCGGTTGGGTTTTGACTTTTGATGAAGGGGGATGGAGGTTCTAGGTATTAGTAAGAGGTGTAATCAATGGAATATTTATAAAAAACAAAAGAACTATTGAAAAGATAACTAAAATGACCAAAAAGCCCTCACATGCAAAGCATGTTAGGTAACTTAACCAGAAAAATAAACGTCGTTTGTGTTAAAGGTTGAATCTGTAGCAAAACATGAACATAAAGGTTGATTTTTGCCGATTTCCTAGTGAAAGGTATCAAGTGTAGTATGGGGTAAACATAAAGGTTGTTTTATGCAATTTTGTCATTTTATTACGTGGACGCGCCTCATTAAGGGTAAAAGCGTCTTTACACCTCTATACTAAAACGCCAAACTGATGAATAAAACGCCATTACGGACCAAATCACATCGCTATATAAACAAAAAACATCCAAGACATAAAAACACACCCCCCAGAACCTGAAACGCCATATTTTCAACTATATACCATTCAACTTACAAACGCCAAAATCCCCAAAACATCAAACACAACTACTCAAAAACGCCATATTTTTTTACTATATACCATTCATCTTAGAAAACGCCAAAACACTCAAACATCAAAAGATTCCAAAAGATCGACGGTTCTTTCAGATACACTATTTCCTCAGTAAAACGCCAAAAATGCCAAATATATTTTCTTGTATATTCAAAATATTGTTCTACGCCAAAGTTTCGGATAATGAATTCTACCCTGAGGTGCTGGGACTCAAATAACATTTTGCTGCATGAGATGGACAAATCATAAACAAAAGGATGCTGGGGTCAGACTTATGTCATTTTCTGTGTTTTGTTCTTGATGAATATTTTAATGGCATGAAAAGACGAATGACACTAATGAGTTGTTTGAAGATACATATTAAAAAAAACCTCATGTCATTTTGTCTTTCCAAACGGCCACAAAAACACAAGCATGGCTAAGCCAAACCACCAGCGAACATGATTCAATGAAGAAAGAGACTGATGACAGTGAAGATTTGGAAGATGAATTGTTTTTATTTTTATTTTTTTAATTTTCTTTTTCTGTTGTTTGCTATGTATTTTTCAACTTAGAATAAAAAAATACATTATCTTAATAAAACGCCAATGCATATGAAAATGCCATAAATGGAGTAAAAACGCCAAAAACTCCCAAACTATAATGAAAGTAATTTGCAAAAGTATTAATTAATAAAAGCAAAAAATGGAAAAAAAAACGCCAAAAGCTACTTAAACCCATTCAAAAACGCCAAACCTGGGAGATGGAAAGTCTATGACCCTAAAAACTTATAAAAAGCTGAACACAAAAAACAGTAAATATACACAGTAAACTGAAAAGACGGCTACTTTATTAATATCATTCATTATAAATAAAACCCGCCTAAACTACGTGCCAAAAACATCCTATAAAGAGAGACTTCTCTGCACAAACAACTTATCACAAACCCAGAAACAAACGCCATATTCCCTAGAAACCATTCACTTTAAAAACGCCAAAAAATAATACTTAAAAAAGCCACAGATGCAGAACCTCGATTCTGCTATATTGAGTATTGATCTGAATGTGGTTTCACTGAATGGATTCTTCTGTGAGTTGGGCATCTCTATAATCTTTTGCTGAATGAGATGGACAAGTATTCAAGATAAAGAAACTGACAACACTGATATGACATCATGTCACTTTGTTCTTGATGGATATATGGATGGCATGAAAGGGTCAATACATTAGAGCAGGCGTTGGTCTTCAACATGTCATCAAACAAGTATATATCCACCACCATAAAGGATGCCACAAAAAATAAGCATCTTCTAAAGACGGCCGTTATGTAGGAAAATAAAGATCTACATATGGCATTCAAAAACAGGTTCAAAACGCCAAAAAAAAGTTAAAGTAGAAGAGACTGATGACAGTGAAGATTTGAATGAGAAATTAGATTATAATTTTTAATTTTTTTTTCATTTTCTATTGTTTTATTATGTAATTCTTTCTTGTTTATCATCTAATTCTCTGCTATTTAAAAAAAAATTGAGTATAAAACGCCAAAAACTACAAACACCAATGCTAGCAAAGTACGAGGTTGCTATATAAAACGCCAAAAAACGCAAAAAAAGAATTACTGGAAAAATCAACACTAATTGACAGATGAAAATTGAAAAGAAACAGTAAAATAAAGAGACAGTATCATTTATTGCCAAAATATTATAGTTATATTAATGCCACTACATGGAAAATTGAAATTTATTTATCTTTTCAAAACGCCATAATTGCCTGTCACATTATAGGTCTGTACCCTAAATGGCAAAACACTTGATATAATAAAATCAGGAAAATTACTGATGTTTTTTTACATTAAAAGCCTGTATCCTGATCTAAAAAAACAATAAAAACGCCAAAACAATACTTAAAACGCCAAAATATTTAATATAATTCTTATCTAAAAATAATAAAAACGCCGCGTATTTATTAAACGCCAAAAAAATGAAAAGATGAAGGGACACGCGTTAATAAAAAAGAAATATGAAAGGACAAAAAAAGCCCCTCCGCCCTTCTCTAAGCGGCGTGACACGTGTTAGGACAGGAAGCGTTCTCACCGTTCTCACACTTTTGAGCGTTTTCTCCTGATCCCGTTTATATATATATATATAGAGTGGGGATCCTGCGGAAAGTGTGTTTTTCCTATAAAGTCTAGGAAGCGATCTGGGCCATCCAATGGGTGTGTTTAATGGTTGAGATCATCTTGGTGGCATTTTGGTAATATGTGTGTCTTAAAAAATAGGATTATTTAATTAATCAGGGATAGATATGTCATTTATCTTGTTTTAAATATGGAAATAACTTTCATTCCATAAACCACCCCATATTTCTTGCGATTTTTTTCTCTCTCTCTCTCCCTTTCTCTCTTCCTTCTATCCTTCATGAAGAAACACAACATCAAGAAAACACATCGTGACAAATGTCACACATCGTAACAGTATGAATGGTAAAACACAGCGTCAAGAAATCCTCCAGCATTACCAGCATGAATGCTAAAACACAACGGTATCAAACTGCTTGCTGTTAAAACACAATGTCAAGAAATCCTCCTGCATTACCAGCATGAATGGTAAAACATAGCGTCAAGAAATCCTCCAGCATTACCAGCATGAATGCTAAAACACAACAGTATCAAACTGCTTGCTGTTAAAACACAATGTCAAGAAATCCTCCAACATTACCAGCATGGATGGTAAAACACAACGTTAAGAAATCCTCCAGCATTACCAACATGAATGCTAAAACACAACTCTATTAATCTGCTTGCTGTTAAAACACAATGTCAAGAAATCTCCAGAATTACCAGCATGAATGGTAAAACACAGCGTCAAGAAATCCTCCAGCATTACCAGCATGACTGGTAAAACACATCGTCAAGAAATCGGAGATGATATGAACAATATTTGAATCGGATGACGGAGAACAGGTGCTAGAACTTGTCGGACGTGATTGTCGGATTGAAGTTGATGGTGATGGTTATGGGTGGTGAGTGAAAGATGGAGGTTAATTAATGATGAACGAGACGCGTTTCGGATCGTTCAGATGGTGATGATGAACTCGGAGATTGTGGAGATGGAGAAGTGTTTGATGATGACGAAGACGAAGAACGAGAAGGTTGTGGCATTCAAAAAATCATGGAGAAACAGTTTCCATAATCTTATGCATTGTTAGTTAATGAGAGATAAATTCCAAAAATAAAATAAAATGTCAAATTACAGAAGTGCCCTTTAGTTAAAATCCCTCCATGCCACGTGTCACATTCTTATTCCTTCCTAGACTTTCTAGGAAAAACCCACCTTCTACCCAACTCCTCCTATATATATATATATATATATATATATATATATATATATATATATATATATATATATATATATATAGTCCAAATGTCCATTGTCCGATTTGTCCAATATTCGGGTATAAATTATATATTTATTTTCTTGTGATTTTGGTAATATTTTATATTACAACTTTTGGTATTTTGGTGTGGTGTATTATTTTCAAGTCCCTAATTTTAATATAACTAATACAATCAACATACAAGTAGCACATAATTTTGTGACATCTAAATATATATTTTCCTAAATATATATTTTCCTAAATATATACTTAGTCATTTTTATTGTCAAAAACCATCCTCCAATACTTGTAATTTTTATAATAAAAATTATGGCAAATTTTTATATTAAAACCATGAAAAAAATTACTTGTAAACACTTGTTTAAAATATTTTTCTAAGTGTTTAATTTTTATAAAAATTTTGCCATAGTTTCCACTTAAAAATGGAGGTTTTCATGCTTAATAGCATATCATTTTCTTTTAAAAATTCATCATTAAACAACAACAATCTTCATACAACTTACCATAAGCCATAAATATGCATTTTTACAATATAACATGAACTTGAAGTTAGTAAAATCTTGTAGTAATTTAACATGAGGTTTAATATGTTTTAACAACACAAAATCCATGGTGTTTATTTTAAAAACTCATTCTTATAAATTTTCATCCTTTACAACTTGTATGATGATTTTACAAAAACTAATTTTCTTGAGTTTTTTCATGACTTCCACCTATCAAGTGTTCCATCTAACACTTAAAACAAGTTTTCTTTCTTTCAAAAATCAAACCATGTTAATTATTAAAGTAAACTTTAAATTCTTGAAAATCTTATTTTTGAAATCTTACATTTTCAAGACTTATATCTTGTAGGATTCATCATTCTACACTAAATCATGTTCATTTTCAAGTTCATAGTTCACATAAAGGACGATCAACATAGATTTCTCAAGATCCATCCTCATACTTGCTAGATCATGTGTTAAATCATCATCTAGCAAGCTGCATATGGTGATCTACACCATACATACAAATAGTCACCAAACAAGTTTACTACATACACTGTTAGTGCTTATGTCTGTAGCTTCCGTCTGTATCGAGTTTGTAATATGTCCTGTATGTGTTGTTGTACAGTTTTGTATGTATGTATTTTGTATCTAGACAAAAACGGGAGACAAAATGTGATATGTAAAAGTGATCCGGTCGGATGACTCTTAGGTTATCCAGACGGATGGCCCTCCGACCGGATGACTTATTCCCTCCCAGTTTTGCCTATAAATAGAAGTGTAGGGTCATTGTTTAGAACTTTTGGCAGTTTTCTCTAGCGAAGCTCTGTTAAATTCTCGTCAGGATTCTTGTACTTTCAGATTAATCAATGAGATTGGACATGTTTATTGATGATATCGTTGTATATTGTTCTCAGACGATGCATAGGGATTCCGCACCTCTGTATTGATCGATTTGAGTCACGTTCTTCATTAAGAACCGTTCCTCACGGGCCATTCACAAGTGGTATCAGAGCGTCCAAGGGGACGAATCAGAGAAGTTTACAGCGATTTCACAAGGATTTTAGCCGTTTTCAGTCAAATCTCACCGGAGATTTTGACCATTTCATCATCTTCTTCTACATTTCTATCTGTTTTTCATATTTCACACCTAAAACTGCTAAAAATCCAATATTGACCTACATTTTACGGACAAAATGGACTAAAATTGATATCAAACTGTTCGAAATCTGTTATAGATCATTCCTATAAATTTTAATATGAAAATTCGACCTAAAACACGTTCAAATTGATCAAAAACATGAAGTGTTCTTCGAGTGTTGCTGACGTCACTCATCCGATCAGATAGCCATCCGATCGGATTACACTTGCTTTATTTGCTGACGTCATACTCATCCGATCGGATTACCATCCGACCGGATAAGTATTGTGGTTTACAAAGTTCAACTTTAAACTAATGAAGGACCATCCGATCAGATTGCCATCCGACGGGGGCCATTCGTAACTTGGTTTCACTTGTAGCTAAGATCAGTTGTGTCATCCGTCTGAACGACCATTCGGACGAACGTCCATCCGATCCAAGTGTTTGAGTTTTTGAAATTTGACTAAGTGTTTGATTTTTTTGGTACGTTGACAATGGCAGACGAATTCATGAATCATTTTGGAGATATTTTCGCCTAAAACACAGGAGACACATCTTCCAACACAAATACCAACACGAACCCAAAGATTGCTACCAAGGCGATCTCTGTCTCACTGAGTGTCGACAATGCGTACGACACGTACAACAAACCTCCAAAGCTAATGGCAATCGAGGATTATAACAGATGGGCAAAATGGTTCGATGGGTGGTTAAACTCATTTGCATACGATAGCTGGAAATGCATGAAAAATGGTTTCAAAGCTTCGAAGGAAGATCATGAAAACTTGGTAGAACAAGAGCAGGAAGATTTTATAGCCAAACAAAAGTGCATTGCCCTACTACATCAGTCAGATCGAGATGACATCATATCACTGATTGATTATGATAACTCAAAAGATTTATGGGGAAAACTAGAAAAGAAATGTACAGGGGGTGAGGAAATAGTGAAGAATAAGAAAAGTTTGTTGAAAAAGGAATTTGATTCGTTTACATGTATGAAAAACAAGAGTGTACGTCAAATGATTGAAAGATTTTGTCATCTGAAGGCAGAATTGGTCAGATATGGAATCAAGAAAGACGAAGATGAGATGGTTGATAAAATGTTCGTGGCACTGCCAAATGAGCAGGACTAGAAATATTTCGGTCTTGTGCTAAAAAACACCAAACCAATGGCAGAAATGACGGTAGACTGGTTGATCGAGCGACTTGAGGGTCATGAGCTAGAAATAAAGAAGATGAACAAGGTGAGCAGTTCACAGTATCAATAAAACGTTGATCTGTATTATCGAGGCAGTATGATTCCCAAAGTTACATCACCAAAGACTGCCTTTAGTGCCGAAAGTTCAAATGCTGTGACACAAGAGAAGTCAATCAGCGATTCTTCATCAAACAGCGGTTACCATGGAACTGGTTCTAGTACATCTTCTTCATCCGCATCGAACAATCAGCAGTCACAATGTGCTTCAAAGAATGTATTCCAGTGCAACATTGCTGTTAATCTGAACAACGCATAGAATTTCAACGAAGAAATAGCAAAGCAGCAGATGGTATTCCTAGCATCAATTCTGGAGTCGTACGAAAGCTTAGTAGCCGGAAAGATTGGGAACACCAATCTGACTAAAGAATACTATGATCAAATCGATAGAGAGGAGATGGAGCTAATTAACATACGCTGGTGCATGGCAAGTGTGATTCGTAGAGCTCAAAGATTTATGGAAATTACCGGGAGAAACTCTATTGGAGGTCCTTCAACGAAGCTCGGATTTGACAAATCAAAAGTAACTTGCTTTAAATGCAAGCAGAAAGGACACTTCAAGCGAGCATGTTAAAACTCTGCAGCAGATGAGACCACAAATCCGTTTCATGATGATTACTATAGAAAGGCGGTCTATCATCGAAACCGTGAAGAGCCACCCAAGATGAAGCAGATAGAAGAAACTCCAAAAGAAAAATCAAGAGCCTTGGCAGTAATTCAAGATGATGAGGGATATGATTGGAGCGAGTTTTTTCCAGAAGAAGATGCTGTCGATTACGCATTTATGGCAACTACTGAACCAGCAGCACCAGCATCAACATACAACAGAGAAAGGAGTATCGCACAAAGATAGAAGCATAAGATCTATGAAATTTGGAAAGAAGCTAAAAAGGCTAGAAGATGGGATCCGGATCGTGAGTGTTACTTGGATCCAAAAGGAAATATTTGCATCAATCCATCAACCATTGATTTGGAAACTCTCATAAAAGTTGTCCCGCCAGTTGAAGAATAGATCATGATCGACACAGAAAACAGAGCCGAGAAAGAAAGGCTCAAACATGAGAGTTGTGAAAGATAGTTGAGGTCCCTAGAACCAAAATAGTGGATGAAGGGATCATCGACACTGAAAAGGAGATGACAACCGAGAATCTGACGAAGATGGCAGACCAAGTTCTAGTGGCGAAAACACTTGAGGTAGATTCCAAGTCTACTTCTAACTCTAAGTCATCAGGAAAGGTTAGTAGTAGTGGTTTAGAAAACAAATCAGGTAAGGCTGACAGTGCTAAAACTGAAAGTGCTTGCAGTGGTTGCACGAAAGAGTGCAAAGTCTGTAACACACATGCATATCTCTCATACAAAAGAATCCAGGAGCTGGTAGAAAAAGTTGGTACAATAGATAGAGAAGTTCTAAGTCGAGATAAACTGATTAAAGCTTCAAATGAAAGAATCAAAGAATTAAATGAAAAGATTGAAAAAGATATAAGTGATGTTGAATGTTTTCAAAAGGAAAATGAAAAATTAACTCTTGAAAATAGAAAAATTTCAGAAAATTTTGACAAGCTGAAAAGATCGGTAAAAGATTTAGATGAACGCAACTTAAAAACTCATAAAGAAAATAATCATTTATCAGGAGTTCTTCAAGCGAAAGAAAAACTGATAAATCAGCAACTGGATGAGATTGCGAATCTCAAGCTTCAATTCCAAGAAGCTAAAATCGAAAATGAGAGAATAAATCTGAAGCTTACTAGCTATAACTCCGCTTGCTTTGTTCTTCAGCACATAGTTCCAAAACCAATCGGGAAGAACAAAGCTGGTGAAGATGTTTACTCAAATGGAACAGGGGTGGGTTATCATCAAGTTCCACCACCCATGTGTAACAATTTTACAAAGAAACAATCTGGGTTGGCTAACGAAACAGAAACAAGTGATAAAGCCGATGTTGAAAAACTTCTAGAAAACATTGATGTCACATTCACTTCCCAATCTAATGAAGACAGTATTCAATCTGAAGTTGTGAAAAATGTTGTCAAAAATGTGACACTGACTCAACAGTGGAGGATGGAGAATGTTTTCTAAACAACTACATCCCGAAACTTAAGTCCCAGGACAACTTAAGTGAAGAACCAACTCTTGTCATGTACAAGATGAACGGATCTGATAAGTTGTACTCGGATACCGAGTTTCCAATTGAAAATGTGAATCTGGATAAACTGAAAAGGTGTTTAAACTTGTTGAAATAGAAGTTTCTGAGGTGAAAGGTCTGAAAAGTTCTAAAAGGTTTTTAAACAGATGGTCGGGTGGATATCAGGGTGGTAAGAATTACTCGAAAAGGAACTTTCAGAAACAAAAGTTTCTTGAAAAGAAAACATTTGTGAAGAACTCAAGTTCATTGTCCGAACAAGAATCGGAAATCTTTTCAAAAACGAATGAAGAGTTCTTTGCTACAAAGGGCTCACAAACACAGACTAATGGTAAAAATCGGGTCGTCGATACCCGTACGTGCTGTAATCTGGGCACATTGCACGAAAATGTCCAAACCAAAAACCTAAGTCTGTGATTGTTGAGAACCGGAAGAAAGCAAACAATGTCAAAGGCAAAGTGCCTCTGTATGTTGAGAAGAGAATTTTGAAATCTGATAAGGTTAAAACAGAAGTTAAACCTGTTAAACAACCAGTCCCATCACAACCGGTAAAGAATAATGATAAATTTTATAAACGGGTTGCTTCTCCTCAACAGACATGCATGTCAAAGTAAAAAACACAAGCCAAGACATCTGATGAAACAAAACCAAAGGTTCAGTCAAAACAACCGTCTTCAACCGAACCGGTTAAGAAGGATGTACCTTTGGATTATTACATAAAGCTTGAAGAACAAACTTCGACCCCACCAGGGAAGAAGTATGTTCCAAAGAAGGTTCAACCATCTGGTCAACCTAAAGAGGATGAAATCTTTTTATATAAAGAGGTTGAGGGTGGAACCAAGGAGAGTTTGAAAATGAATGATAAGAACTTCCCACCACTATACACAAAGACAACTCACCTTAACGTCAAGCTACCCGAGTCAACGGAGGCTTGGGTTGCTTCAACTTCTAACTAATTTCTTATGAAATGTGCAGGAGCTCCCAAGATCTATCTCGAAGTGGATTATGGATAGTGGAGCGTCCCGGCACATGACAGGGTGAAAGACCCTTTTGTACGATGTTAGAGGTTTCAACGGTGGTTATGTTGGTTTCGCGGGAAACCAAGGCGGTAGGATAATCGGGGAGGGCACACTATCAAATAGTGTCGTTACATTCGAAAGAGTTAACTATATACCGGAGATGGAGAACAACTTGCTCAGCATTTCTCAGATATGTGATAGGATGTATACAACTCATTTTACCAACAAGGAGTGTCTGATTCTGAAGCCGGGGTTTGTTATCCCCGAGGAGTGGATCATCATGCGAGCACCAAGGGTAAACGATCCGTACGTGTTGGGCATGAGCGTTGGTACGACTACCACGGGTCACCCTCAATGTTTCGTATCGAAAGCTACTGAAAAGGAGTCAGTGTTGTGGCACCGAAAAATGGGCCACATTCACCTACATAAGATGAATCACCCTCAATGTTTCATCTGGGGGGAGAATATATTAGCTGTCTGAAAGGAAAGCAACATAAGAAATCCCATTCCAGAAAGACGGAGAATTCAATCTCGAAGCCAATTGAAAGACTTCACATGGATCTCTTCGGTCCTGTGAATATCAAAAGTATTACTGGAGATCTTTACTGTCTAGTTGTTACCGATGATTTTTTGAGATTTTCATGGGTGATGTTCTTGAAGTCCAAAGATGAAACATTTGAGAGTTTGCTGAAGTTGTTCAGAAAGATAGAGAATCTGTACCAAACCCGCATCTGTAGACTACGAAGTGATAATGGTACGGAGTTCAAAAACAACAAAATGGAAGAATTCTGTGATAGAGAAGGAATATTGCAAGAGTTCAGTGCACCATACACTCCACAGCAGAATGGAGTTGTAGAAAGAAAGAATAGGACGCTGATCAAAATGGCACAAACGATGCTAGCTGATACAAAGCTTCCTATCAATTTTTGGGGAGAAGCTCTGTCTGCCGCTTGCTATACTCTTAACCAGGTGTTAACTGTGAAGAAGCATAACAAAACTTGCTTTCAGATCCTCAACAAACGCAAACCTAATCTTGAATATCTAGAACCGTTCGGGTCTCCCTTCACAGTTCTAGATCCCGATGGAAAGTTTGGGTCAAAGAATTTGGAAGGAATCTTTGTGGGCTATTCAAGTCCACTTAGATGTGTGTTTGTTCCAAGTCTTGGGAGGATCATCGAAGCACAACACGTCGAATGTCAAGGTTACACGATGCCTCCACAGAAGCCCGCAAACTCATGGCGATTCAATTATGATTCTTTATGGGATTCATTCGACTCACCAGAAGAGCCAAAGTACTTTGATGAATTAGACATATTACGGGATTATGAAGCTTCCCAGGGAAGATTGCTAGCAAAGTCTTCTAAATGTCAACATACTTCCAATGATAATGAAGCTGGTCCCAGTCGTGCTGGTGAAAGTGATGATGTACAGCAAACTCACACTTCGGAACAAGAGCCTGCTCCAGAAAATCAGACGACAGTCAATGATGATGATTCAGAGTCTGACTTGGTTAGCCCGACATTTGATCGCGGTGATTCAGAATCTGAGGGGGAGCAGATCCAATCTTCAGACCAGACAGTTCATGTTGATGAACAAGTTGAAATGTCACCAATTTGGAGGGCGAGGTGAACGTTCCCGGTGAAGTTATGCCGAGAACTCTTCTTATCACCCCAAGGAGTTGGTTATAGGAGAACTGCAATCAGGAGTTCGCACAAGAAGCCAAAGTGACCATTGCCTTACATGTTTTTATACTAAAATTGCTCCATTACAAACTAAATTCTCACTCAGTTGCTTTATTTCGTAGATTGAACCTCACACATATAAAGAAGCACTGACTGAAGAATCGCGGGTAAATGCGATGCAGGAGGAGCTAAGTCAATTTGAAAAACTTGGAGTTTGGAAACTTGTCGATCTACCAGACGGGCACAGGAAGATAAACACCAAATGGGTTTTTAAATGCAAGAGAGACGATCGAGGAGTGATAGTCAGAAACAAAGCTCGACTTGTAGTTCAGGGCTTTAGTCAGCAAGAGGGGATAGACTTCACAGAGGTTTATGCTCCAGTTTCCAGACTTGAGGCCATCAGAATATTTCTTGTTTTCGCTTCATTCAAAGGATTTAAGGTGTATCAGCTAGATGTCAAGTCAGCATTCCTTTACAGAAAGGTGAATGAGGAGGTCTACGTCGGTCAACCACCAGGCTTTACCAATCCGATACACAAAGACAAGGTCTACCTGGTGGACAAAGTGCTGTATGGTTTGCATCAGGCCTCGAGAGCCTGACACAAGACACTCTCTCAACACTTTCTTTCCAACGACTTTATCCGAGGCAAGGTGGACGCTACCCTCTTCACTAAGGAAGTCGCTGGGCATCTACTAATCGTTCAAGTATATGTTGATGACATTATTTTTGGGTCAACGAACGAATAACTCTGCAAAGAATTTGAACAAGTCATGAAGCAGAAGTTCGAGATGTCGTCAATGGGGGAGATGAAGTTCTTCCTAGGGCTACAAGTCGATCAGATGCCTGAGGGAACTTTCATACATCAAACGAAGTACGTCTATGATGTTCTGGAGAAATTCGGGATGTCTGAGACTTCCCCAGTCCAGTGTTGCTCTTATGCAAATAAGTGGAGTACTGGACTATATAAGAGATGGACTGTTTTTGGAGCGAAAATGTTGGAAATCTTCTTGGAGAAGATATTTTTCAAGTTGAACCGTTCATTACGTTAGAATGAACGTTTTTTAATCATGGTCTGATTGATGTGACGTGACCCTTGTGTGCCGTAGGGTGGAAGATGAATAGATGCTTTGATCGATCACCTTCTTATTGAGACTGTAGCTTCTAGGAATGCGTGCAGACGCTGTCAGGGATCATTTAATGGAATCGATGATTACTGTGATACCGCCGTTCCAGAAAGTGGAGATTTGACATTAATCATTACGATTTCTTACATCTCTCTTAACGATGTTGACGTCAACTCACTTTAGTTATATGTTTATATATTTAGGTTACTAAAACTCTACCAGATTTGGCAAATATGAGAACCAGGCGAAAATACCGTTCACGGAGGGTTTCTGAAGTCCTGAAGACCTTTGATGCTGCTGACGCTTTGCTTCATCTTGGAGGTCTGACACCGGAAAAGGCTGTCAGACGTGAAGGCCTTTCTGGTACCGTGCTCCACCCCTGTAAAGGGAGAGATGGTATTTCGTTTCCTACTGGTGATGATGGTGATGTAGGTGTTACACGACTGTCCGCAAATGTTTTGATGCAGTCTTTTCCATTTGATCGGAGGGGTCGGTGGTAGTGTATAAGCGGCGTCAAAGTGGATGACCTTCTGTGATTCCAGCCGAGGCTCAAACATGACCTATGTTGTGGTTGATGGTGAGAGTGGGAATTAATGGATAATTGACCCTTACCCTCTCGAGTGGTATGGTGAAGCACTGTATACCCCTTTGGAGGTGTTGGCCATGTTCCCGGGTGTCTAGTTTATTGTGTATGTTTTTGTAAATATTTGTTTGCTGCACTGCTGTACTTGTATACTTTTTGTTCTTGTGCTGACTGCACAAGTAACTTTTTTTATTCACTGTTGTGCATATAGACTTTTGTTAATGCGTGTGGCGCACAAGTAACTGTTTTGAATATGATATATGTTTGGATTACAATGTCTTGCATGTGTATAATTACTTTGTCTAGGTAAAGCAAATAAAGATGGTAGGAAGCTCATGTGTGAACTTTAGTCTGGATAGGACTTGTATCCGTGGACTGTTCATGAGACTTGTTATATGTTACCATGGTGTTTTCGCGGTAACAAAAAAGAATTACATGCATTTTGTAATAAACAATAGAAAGTAATGGGAGTAAAAACTTTGTATTGTTTAGATAAGGTGCGAGGGCCAGTTGATATAAAGTAAATAATTAAAATAATTATGTTGCCTGCGCAAGCGTTGACTGTTGTGTGAGATGAATAGGCCTTCTACATATAGCATCTTCGCAACTGTTGTGCGTTCCATGTGCGTGGGACGGCCGTTCCATCGAGTGTTTTGAGAGTATATGCGCCTTTACCTAGGACTTCATGAATGATATATGGTCCTTCCCATTTCGGCGCGAGTTTTCCCGGTTTCTCAGTATTGGAGGCCTCATTATCTCGAAGGACAAAATCACCAGGAACAAAGGTGCACACGCGCACTCGAGCATTGTAATATTTTTCGAGCTTTGATTTGTACCTAGCTTCGCTGATGGCCGCATTTTCGCGCCTTTCTTCAAGGAGGTCCAGGTCAATTATGCGCTCACTTTTGTTATCTTGTTTTTCCATTGCTAACATACGTGGTGATGGGAGGCCAATTTCTGCTGGAATTACCGCTTCTGGGCCATAAACAAGACTGAATGGAGTTTCTCCTGTACTGGTTTTCGGAATCGTGCGGTGAGCCCACATAATGCTTGGGAGTTCGTCTTCCCACCCCCTGTGCGTGGTTCCATGCCTAGCCTTTATGCCATCCACTATCTGCTTGTTTATGCTCTCGACTTGCCCATTCGCTTGTGGGTGCGCCACAGAGGCGAAGCTGTGTTCTATGTTCATTTCTTTGAACCATTTTTGTAAGTCTTCTGATGCGAAGTCTCTCCCATTATCAGAAATGATGCGCAATGTTAATCCAAATTGGCAAATAATGTGTTTCCAGATGAATTTTCGGATCACCATTGCAGTAGTCGACGCGAGAGCCTTCGCTTCCACCCATTTAGTAAAGTAGTATACCACTACTACTATGAACTTGACTGCGCCAGGCGCATCGGGAAAGGGACCGACTAGGTCAATGCCCCATTGTTGCCAAGCTGAAGTGACCGGGACTAGAGGGTTCTTTGGGCGGAGCATTTTTGGGGCATGGAAGTGACATGCCGTGCATTTGCGCAAAATTTCTACTGCATCTACATGCATACCTGGCCAGTAGTAGCCTGCATTCATGATTTTTGCAACCACCATGTGCGGGCCTGTGTGGATGCCACATAGTCCCTCATGAATTTCGCGAACCAAATATTGTGCGTCGGTTTTATCTACGCAGCGTAGAAGAGGACCCATGAATGATTTGCGGTACAAAATACCGTCTGCCATTTCGTAATTTAACGCTTTATGCTGAATTTTTCTAGCTTCTGCCTTCCCTTCTGGGATGATCCCATGTTGCAAGTATGTGATAATTGGGGACATCCAGGATGGATTCCCGACTTCTATGATGTTTACTTGTCTTAAGGGAACAGATGGATTAGATAATACCTCGATGTGAACCTCTTTCGCGAGGTGTCTGAAGTTTGTAGCAGCTAATTTGCTTAGTGCATCTGCGTGTTTATTTTCGCTTCTGTTGATGTGAACTATCTTGAAGGTTTGAAACTGGTTGATCAAGATTCTTGCTTGTTCCAGATATAAAGCCATGGCTTCGCCTTTAGCATTGTAATGCCCATTTACTTGCTCTACTACTAATTTAGAATCGACGTGTGCTTCAAGGTTCTTTGCTCCCATTTTGAGTGCTAGACGGAGTCCTGCCAGGAACGCTTCATACTCTGCTTCGTTGTTAGTACTTTTGAAATCCAGGCGAATTGTGTACGTGAGTTCATGGTTATCAGGGCTAACTAGGCGAAGACCGGCGCCTACACCGTCATCATTTGAGGCGCCGTCTGTATGTAATGTCCAAACCCTGTCATCGAAGACTGGGGTAGGATTTTGAATTGCCTCGCATTCCTGGATTTTATCGATGGGGACTTCGGTAACAAAGTCTGCTAAGACTTGTCCCTTAATAGACGGTCGAGGTTTGTACAGGATGTTGTATCCTCCTAACTCGATAGCCCACTTGGCCAACCGTCCCGCGGCATCTGGCTTAGACAAGATTTGTCCTAGATTGTAGTTTGTAAGGACGGTCATATCGTGGCTAGAAAAATATCGTCGCAGCCTACGTGACGCGTGAACCAGCGCGAGGACCAGTTTCTCCATGATAGAGTAGCGCGTTTCTGGACCAGTTAGCATTTTACTGATGTAATAGATTGGGGTTTGAATCCCATCCCTTTCGACCATCAATACTGCGACAACTACTACTTCTGCGGCGGAGAGATATAGGATTAGTGGTTCTTCCTTCTGCGGGGCCGTTAGGGTTGGCAGTTGAACTAAACACTCTTTCATTTGTTGAAAAGCTTTTTCCGCTTCAGGTGTCCACTGGAACTGGCTCTTTTTGACGCAGTTGCGTAAGGTGCTGATGAACGGGTTGAGTGCTGCTAGTCGCCCGGCTAAGCGTTGCATCTCTTTAACGGACGCTGGTGACGGCATGAGTTGGATGGCTTCTACTTTTGTTGGGTTAACCTTGAAACCGTCTTTGGTGACAATAAACCCCAGGAATTTTCCTTCTTCCATCCCGAACAAGAATTTCACCGGGTTTAGCTTTAAGTTGACTTTGCGCAGGGAATCGAATGTGCGCTGAATATTTTCTAGCATGGATTCTTCTTCCCGACTCATGATAACGAGATCATCCATGTAAACTTCTACTGTTACTCCAATATCGTCCCCGAAGACTTTGTCCATCAGACATTGATAAGTGGCGCCCGTGTTACGAAGGCCGAAAGGCATTTTTGTATTGTCACACCCCTTTTTATGGCGGAAGCACGAGGTATGATCTTGAAAGGTTCTCCTTGCATACGAAAGGAAAACTTACTACATGCTTGTAAAATAACTCCAAATGCCATTATCATTGCATAATTTAAAACATATCATAGCTTAAGTGTTTACATCACACGACAACATATTGTCTGAAAAGTTTACAACTTTACTTAAAAGACAAACATCGAGAACTTGGTTCTTATATCCCACATAGGATGAAATATAATAACCAATTCCCACAAAAACAGGCATCAGAGTCTTGACACAAGATAGCTAAAAAAACATAAACAACATCCAGGAGCAAGAGTATGACCACACGCACATCCACTTTAGTTACCTGAAATACATGTGAGTTTTTGGAAAATCGTCAACATAATGTTGGTGTGAATTCATACAGTTTTTGTATTGAATGTTTGTATACTTGAATGAAAACATGGTATGTAATTTGTATGAAACAAGTATTTCTGTAAATCTAAGGAAATCGAGATCGCTAATGGTTTGCAAGGCCATTAACATGTGACACGACAGAGGAAGCATCCAAACCATAGGCATTTTTAGCTGTCGAATCCACGACTGTCGATTCACGACTAGAGACACAAAAGCACTGCTTGGTACTAGAGTGACCAAGAGTGTGGCTGCCTGAAACCCATTAGATCTAACCTTTTGTTCCACGGTCTTGGTATGTAACTGATTAATGGTGCTTATGACCCCTATTCGTGACATGATCTAAAGTATCATTCCTTACTTTTTGTATTCAACATACCATAGCACATGTATTTCCCCAAGTTTAGAAAACAAGTAAAAGTTTAAAAGTGGGGACATGAACTCACAACTTTGCGTATCCTGCGCCGTAAACTTCACCGGTTGGTTTTATAGCGTCGTGACCTATACGTGTTTTATTAACGTTGGTCACTAGACTTGTATCGCACAAGTACAAGTCACCATCTTTTATGTATGTGTTCTTTGTTGTTAAAAATAATTTATATTTTTAACTATGTATCTTACTTATATTATTTTCCCAAAAATAAATATAAGTATCTTGTATTTTTCACCCGAGTTATATATTTTCGTCCAAAAATATATTTTAAGTTCATAACTTGTCCAAGTTAAATAATGTGTTAAGAAATATATTTTCATAAATATATTTTCTTGTATTTGTCTATGCATGTTGTATGTGTATTTTTGTATTCTTACTCCTTAGGAGTATTTAGTGTATTTTCAAGTCCTAATACACTATTACATATAATACATATTACATACACTTAGCACAAAATTTGGTGACCAATAAATATATATATTTTCCTCAAAAATATACATACTTAATATCAATTTTTTTCTTGAAGAAATCATCATTTCTTAACTTGAAATTTACACAAAAATTAGGGAAACCTTGGTAAATATTTTTAGGTGAATTTTTAGGGAATAAGTTTCACCAAAACTTATGTTTTTCTAAGTGTCAAAATTTTATAAAAATTTTGGCATGGTTTCCCTTAAAAATGGAGGTTTCCCATGTTTTCAAAACATGTGTTTATTTTCTTTTTAAAATCATCACAAACAATCAACAATCTACCCTAAGCAACTTACATTTACCAAGTGCCAAAACAATGCTATTTACATAACAATCATGAACTTGAACTTTCATAAAAAACTTGTAGTATCTTGGTAGTGTGTTTAGTAGGTTTAGTTACCCTTTAAAAAGCGGTTAGTTGTTCGTAAATCTCGTTCTTGTAAAGTTTAGTCTTTTGCAACTTACTAGATGATTTTTCCAAAAATCATTCTTTTGAATTTTTCTTGTAAACAATGTATTCTTATACTTGTTTCACCACTATAAACATGGTTAGTTTCTTTTAAATCAATGTTTATGTAAATCTTGTGATTTAACTTAGTTTCTTGAGAAAACTAGTTTTGAAATCATCCAAGTTTATGACTAGTAACATATTACATACTTCATCATTCACAAAATCATTTTCATTCTTCAAGTTCATGAAAACATAAAGTATGATGATCTTGGTCTTTCACAAGATCACCACCTTAACTTAGTAGATCATGTGTTAAATCACAATCTAGTAGGTTTCATATGATGTCTAACATCACTAACACAAATCATCAATCATCAAGAAGCGAATCAACACAATCAACACGTATTCTTATGTTAATAAGCTTATGTTAAAGATTCATGACTATGTTCTTTAGTGTTCATCAAGTTTAACATTGTTCATCATCTTTTAATCAACAAAACTAGAAGTAACAAGAGATTATAAGGGCCTTACTACTAGCTCTATGGCTAGGGATGAACACAAGAAGTTGAAGATGATAAATGTGTTGGATAAAAGCAAATGGAAGAGGTCCTTCAATCTCCAAGACCACCAAGCTTCATTAGACACCTTCTAGCACCTTTGTGAGTATATGGAATGATTGAGCAAGATTGAATGATGATGGTGGTGTTGGTGGGTGATCTCGGCCATGAGGGGGAGCAAGGGAGGGAGAGAGAGTGGTGTGAAGTGTGGGTGATGAGAATGAGAGATCATGTTCTAATGGTTTGAACTTATAACCATCTTTAGGGGTTTATCCATTGGTTAACATGTTTCTTAAGTACACAACAAATCTCATAAAAAATCTTGCAAGATCAAGGGGAAATCAAGGGTGGGTCCACCCTTGTAACCGTCTACATAAATGTGGGGGGGGGGGGTATTGGTTGGTTTGTGATGGGTGGTTAAGTTAATTAGTTAGATTCTAAGTGTAATGTTTAGGTGTTATGCATACGATGTGTTATATAGTGTGTTAGAGTGTTCGGGATCATAACTAGTTCAGAAACATTAAAACAATGCTTTTGGTATAATTTTGATGTTTCGGGTAGTGTCCGGTTGTTCGGTTAGATACCGGTTCGTTGAATTGCTAAATTGCACCGTTTAGTGTCGTTTATGTACCCTTTTGTGACACTTTCAATTCCCGACACTTTGTAAGTTAATTTGGACAATAAAACATAAATTCTGCATGATATTTCAGTGTTAAAATGCTAATTAGAGCTGAATTATTGCTGAAATATGTAAAATTCAGCCTTTAAAGTGTGTTTCGGGTGCTTTTAATGCATAGTTTAGCTTCCGGAAAGTTTATATGTTAACCCTTGTGTCCATACTTGGGTTTTAATGTATTTTAGACGTTGGACCTACACCTAGGCCCTAATTCCATTATATGCTTGCTTTCTGCAGAGTTGCTGACACAGTGTGTCTTACCGGTGAGTTTACTAGTCTTTCTGACGCAACGCTAACAGTAATGCATAAAGCAATATTTAAAGTATAAAACGTGCATGAATTCACATGTATAGCATGTAATCAGACAATGTTGATATTTAAGCACATAATTGCAGGTATTAAATAATAATTAAATTGTACGAAAATTACCAGTTTTGTGCCAGTTGTCACAGTCTCCCCCCGTTAAAAGAATTTCGTCCTAAAATTCAGGCTGAGCTATCTCTCGCAGGAGTTTTCTTGAACAGGTGGGGGTACTTGTCTTTAAAATGGTCTTCACGTTCCCATGTGTACTCGGGTCCGTGCTTAGAGTTCCAACGTACTTTGACTTGACACTACTCCTTCGGGTCTTGTTGACTTTCAAGTCTGTAACCTCAACGAGTTGTTCTGTAAATCATAGTGTGTCGTCAATATGCACTTCATCCGCAGGGATGATCACTGTTTCTTGGGTTGGATTCTTCTTGAGGTTGGACACATGAAACGTATCATGTACTCCGTTAAGTTCTTCCGGTAATTCCAACTTGTACGCCACGGTACCAATTCTTTCCAAGATTTTGAATGGTTCGATGTATCGTGGATTCAGCTTTCCACGTTTTCCGAATCTTACTACGCCCTTCCATGGTGAGACCTTCAACAAAATTTTGTCTCCCACCTCGAATTCTAAGGGTTTTCGTCTTCGATCAGCGTAGCTCTTTTGTCGATCTCGAGCCACCTTAATGCGCTCTTGGATCTGCATAATTTTGTCGGTTGTCTCTTGAACAAGTTCAGGACCAACCATACGTTTGTCTCCAGTGTCTGCCCAACATAATGGCGAGCGGCACTTGCGGCCATATAGAGCTTCGAACGGTGCGGCTTTTATGCTCGTATGGTAGCTGTTATTGTAGGAAAACTCAACTAAAGGTAGGTGAGTATCCCAGCTGTCGCCTAGGTCCATAACACATGCGCGAAGCATATCTTCCAGCGTTTGTATGGTTCGTTCGCTCTGGCCGTCTGTTTGTGGATGGAAGGTCGTGCTTAGATCTAGTTGAGATCCAAAGGCTTCCTGGAAGGATTGCCAGATTCTTGAGACAAAACGTCCATCTCTGTCTAAAATAATTGAGATAGGCACTCCATGACGTGCCACGATTTCTTTCAGGTACAGCTCAGCAAGCTTTCCAGTGCTATCCTTTTCTCGGATTGGTAGGAAATGCGCAGACTTAGTTAACCGATCGACAATCACCCATATCATATCATGCCCTCTAGGGGTCCTGGGTAATTTTGTTATGAAGTCCATTGAGATTTGTTCCCACTTCCACATGGGTATCTCGGGCTGTTGCAGTAGCCCGGACGGTTTTTGATATTCAGCCTTAACCTTCGCACATGTTAGGCACTTTCCAACATAGATAGCAACATCGCTTCTAAGCCTTGGCCACCAATAGTATTCCTTCAAGTCTTGATACATTTTGTCCCATCCTGGGTGGATCGAGTATCTCGACTTGTGAGCTTCATTAAAGATGACTTCTCGAATACCGCCATAGAGCAGAACCCAAATACGCCCCTTAAAGTATAAGGTTCCCTCTTTGTTTGGCACCAAATGCTTCAGCATACCTCGGAGATATTCAGCTCTACGATTCTCCCTCTTAAGGGCTTCTTGTTGTGCGTCATGAATGTGTGCTGTGAGGTTCGTCCGAATGGTTATTTCCAATGCCCGAACTCTTAGGGTCTTAACCCTTTCTTTTCGACTTAATGTGTCTGCTACAACGTTTGCCTTTCCAGGATGGTACTTAATCTCACAGTCATAATCGTTTAGCAGCTCGACCCATCGTCGCTGACGCATGTTTAGTTCCTTCTGATCAAGTATGTGCTGCAGGCTTTTGTGATCTGTGAAGATTGTACATCGAGTACCATATAAATAGTGTCGCCAGATCTTTAAAGCGAATACCACCGCGCCTAGCTCCAAGTCGTGCGTGGTGTAATTCCTTTCATGCACCTTCAACTGTCTTGAGGCGTAAGCGATGACTTTTTGGCGTTGCATGAGCACGCAACCCAAACCTTGACGTGAAGCGTCGCAGATACCATGAAGTCTTCAGTGCCTTCGGGTAAGGATAGTATCGGTGCATCGCATAGCTTATTTTTGAGCAGTTGGAAGGCTTCTTCCTGCTTATTACCCTAGTCGTACTTCATGTCTTTCTGCGTAAGGGTAGTCAGCGGTTGAGCTATCTTGGAGAAGTTCTCGATGAATCGCCGGTAATAGCCCGCTAAGCCCAAAAATTGTCGAACTTCAGTTGGGGTTTTTGGGGCTTCCCAATTCTTTATCGCTTCTATCTTGGCTGGGTCTACATGAATGCCCTTCTCGTTCACAACGTGACCAAGGAACTGTACTTCGCGAATCCAGAATTCACACTTTGAGAACTTTGCATAAAGTTTCTCTTTCTTTAGTAGTTCCAGAATGGTCCTGAGGTGTTGCTCGTGTTCTTCTCTCGTTCGCGAGTAAATTAGGATGTCATCGATAAATACAATTACGAATTTATCGAGATATGGTTTGCAAACGCGGTTCATCAGATCCATAAATACCGCTGGTGCGTTCGTCAATCCGAATGGCATCACAAGGAACTCGTAATGCCCATAACGTGGTCTGAATAGAGTCTTTGGTACGCTTTCCTCTTGGATCCTTAACTGATGGTATCCAGATCGAAGGTTGATCTTGGAACAGTAGCTCGATCCTTGCAACTGATCTAATAAATCATCAATCCTCGGTAATGGGTACCGATTCTCGATAGTGAGCTTGTTCAACTCTCTATAATCGATACACATCCGCAGTGTTCCATCCTTCTTCTTCACGAACAATACTAGAGCTCCCCAAGGCGAGAAGCTTGGCCTTATGAATCGTTTAACCAACAACTCCTGGAGTTGTGTAGATAATTCCCACATCTCGGATGGTGCAAGCCGATAGGGTGCCTTGGCTACTGGAGCGACTCCTGGAACCAAGTCTATATGGAATTCGACTTGTCGTTGCGGAGGTAGTCCTGGCAGATCTTCGGGAAAAACATCAGGAAATTCCTTCACCACAGGAATGTTCTCGAGTTTCGGCTCTTCAGCCTTCTTATCTACAACGTGTGCCAGGAACGCAACACATCCTTTCCTTAAGCACTTATGCGCCTTCATACAATTGATGATTCGCAGAGGCGCGTCTCGTTTTTCTCCATGCACGATGAGAGTTTCATCATTCTCCAGAGGGATGCGAATGATTTTCTCGTGACAAACAACTTCAGCCTTGTTCTTGGACAACCAGTCGATTCCGACCACTACATCGAAGCTACCGAATTGAATAGGTAAGAGGTCGATGCTAAATCTTCGCTCCCCAAGTTCTAATGAGCAACCCCTAACAACTTCTCCTGATTCAACTAGTTTACCATCGGCTAGTTCTATGGAATAAGGAA
Organism: Helianthus tuberosus; assembly: GCA_030545235.1. Lineage (NCBI taxonomy): Eukaryota > Viridiplantae > Streptophyta > Magnoliopsida > Asterales > Asteraceae > Helianthus > Helianthus tuberosus. Next base: position 11,367 of record JARYGA010023835.1, on the reverse strand, counting down.
TATCTAATCTACTAGATTCTATTCCAAGCATACGTCTAAATGCCATAGACATGAAACTAAAATCGGAACTAGTGTCAAATAGTATGGATGCAAAGTGATTGTTAACGAGAAACGTACCGGTGACCACATTAGGGTCCTCGCGTGCGTTCCTTGCTCCAATCACGAATGCTCGAGCCTGAGCATTGTTCTCTCTTGGGCAATCTTTCTTGAAATGATCTTTGCTTGCACAACCAAAGCATCCTTGGTTCTGCCCAGCTCCGTTACCATTCCGGTTACCATTGCCATTGCCATTTCCACCACCGTTTCTATTACCTGCACCGTTGGGGTTTCCATTCCCGTTCCTATTACCATTTCCATTTCCATTTCCTTTTCCCCAACAGTTCTCAGTATGGTGACCCGGTTTTCCACACTTGTCGAATTTTGGGATGCGACAAACTCCTTCGTGATGACGCTTGCACTGGTTGCAGATGGGGGCAGAGTGCCCTGGTATCCTCTGGCAGGAGCGTCATTCATGGCTGCAATAGTTCTCGCCTCCTGTGGCGAATGGGGGTCACGCTTCTTATTGTTCGAACCCTTGTTGTTGCTGCGGGTTGCTTGATTCAGATTCGAATGCTTCCTTTTCTTGTCACCGGACGACTCAGCATGCGTCTCGGTCTTTTCAGCTGGGTTCAGTGATAACTTCTTCATACGTACAGCATCTTCCGTAAGGCTGACTGCCAATGTTACAGCCTGAGTGATCATTTCGGGTTTAGCCGAAGTTACCATGCTGCGAAACTCTAGAGCCAGTCCCCATATGTAGCGTTCAACGAGCTTAAATTCGGGAGTCACCATATAGGGGATCACTATTGACAAATCATGGAACCTTTGGGTATAACCAGTAATGTCCGCACCTTCCATGGTCAAGTGCCAGAACTCAGTCTCCAACCTTTGGAGTTCAGCACGAGAGCAATACTTTTCTCTCATTCTTGCCTTCAACTCATCCTAAGTCACCCCATACGCAGCATCGTCGCCCAGAGTCTGGACTTGCAAATTCCACCAAGTCAAAGCCTCATCAACGAATAATCCAGTAACAAAAGTGACTTGCTGATCCGCGGTACACTTGCTCATACGGATAGTTGAATCAGTCTTCTCCATCCAGCGTACAAAAGCCACTGCACCTCCAGTGCAGTCGTAGTTCAGTGGTTTACAGTCGAGAAACTGCTTGAAGGTGCAGCCTTGAGTTGTGTTTCCTCCAGATGAATCTCCCTGCCCAAGACGTCTAGCATTGCTTGGTCCTCCACTTTGTTCGGTGCGGTTCGCCTCGTATTGGGAGATAGCTACGGAGATCCTTTCTTCCAGTAGGACGTTCAGTTCTTCAGCAGTCCTCAGCAGAAGAGGACGAGGGGGTTGAGCGGAATCCTGATTGTTCACAGCTCTCCTAGGTGCCATGTTATGTCGAAATATAACACAACAGGGTTAGACATTTGTTTGATATCGTCACACGAGACAGTAGTAGTATATATACACATGCATATACCCACATAAGTGACATCAAACAATCCGCCAAACGTATAAATCAATTTATACAGCAACAAGCATGCACAAATAGATAAATACTGATGTGTCATAAGATATTCACCGAGTCTTTATACATATCAGGGCAACTTGTTGCATCATTGTTTGCGAAGTAAACAAATTGCATAAGGGTTACATCTCCCCATAGTAAAAGTTTACTATATGTAAAAGACAAAATATCTTTCTTCACATTGGCGGTTCTAGTCTTTATACCCTAAATCATTACTCCAATAGAGTATTTAATAGGCTGGGGGAGGGGTGAGGGTGTTCACATTTGACCTTTTCTTGTACTGAAAGAATCTCTTATGATACGTGCCAAGACTTGCTGTGGTTTCTGTGCACTGAATTCTATAATTATGTATGCATCCATAAATACGTAATTCCTTGCACAGTTCGCACAGTTCGTTTCATCATCGGATCACTTCCTTCAGATAGGCCACTGCTTTCAGGCGAAGACACGAGTACCTGAGATATTCTATTTGTAGTATATGTATATATCAATTATTACACATAGTTGCAAGTAATTTCTAGTCAAAGACAAGTGCTACTCCAGTGCACCCTAAGTTTCGTAGTGTCCTTACTTGACTCCTTGAAAATAGTTTCAGGTAGTGGATGTCACGGAACGTTTTATGCAATGAAAACTTTTGAAAAATTGTTTTCGTGAGAGGATCCTAAAGATTGTAGTCTAGACTCGAGAAGGAATCCTGGTTCACTACAATCGCAGCTCTGATACTAATCTGTCACACCCCTTTCTAAGGCGGAAGCACGAGGTGTGATTTTGAAAGGTTCTCATTGCATACGAAATGTAAACTTACTACATGCTCGTAAAATAACTCCAAATGCCATTGTCATTGCATAATTTAAAACATAACATAGCTTAAGTGTTTACATCACAAGACAGCATATTGTCTGAAAAGTTTACAACTTTACTTAAAAGACGAACATCGAGAACTTGGTTCTTATATCCCACATAGGATGAAATATAATAACCAATTCCCACAAAAACAGGCATCGGAGTCTTGACACAAGATAGCTAAAAAAACATAAACAACATCTAGGAGCAAGAGTATGACCGCATACACATCCACTTTAGTTACCTGAAATACATGTGAGTTTTTCGAAAATCGTCAACATAATGTTGGTGTGAATTCATGCAGTTTTTGTATTGAACGTTTGTATACTTGAATGAAAACATGGTATGTAATTTGTATGAAACAAGTATTTCTGTAAATGTAAGGAAATCGAGATAGCTAATGGTTTGCAAGGCCATTAACATGTGACACGACATAGGAAGCATCCAAACCATAGGCATTTTTAGTTGTCGAATCCATGACTGTCGATTCACGACTAGAGACACAAAAGCACTGCTTGGTACTAGAGTGACCAAGAGTGTGGCTGCCTGAAACCCATTAGATCTAACCTTTTGTTCCGCGGTCTTGGTATGTAACTGATTAATGGTGCTTATGACACCCTATTCGTGACATGATCTAAAGTATCATTCCTTAGTTTTTGTATTCAACATACCATAGCACATGTATTTTCCCAAGTTTAGAAAACAAGTAAAAGTTTAAAAGTGGGGACATGAACTCACAACTTTGTGTATCCTGCGCCGTAAACTTCACCGGTTGGTTTTATAGCGTCGTGACCTATACGTGTTTTATTAACGTTAGTCACTAGACTTGTATCGCACAAGTACAAGTCACCATCTTTTATATATGTGTTCTTTGTTGTTAAAAATAATTTATATTTTTAACTATGTATCTTACTTATATTATTTTCCCAAAAATAAATATAAGTATCTTGTATTTGTCACCCGAGTTATATATTTTCGTCCAAAAATATATTTTAAGTTCATAACTTGTCCAAGTTAAATAATGTGTTAAGAAATATATTTTCATAAACATATTTTCTTGTATTTGTCTATGCATGTTGTATGTGTATATTTGTATTCTTACTCCTTAGGAGTATTTAGTATATTTTCAAGTCCTAATACACTATTACATATAATACATATTACATACACTTAGCACAAAATTTGGTGACCAATAAATATATATATTTTCCTCAAAAATATACATACTTAATATCAATTTTTATCTTGAAGAAATCATCATTTTATAACTTGAAATTTACACAAAAATTAGGGAAACCTTGGTAAATATTTTTAGGTGAATTTTTAGGGAATAAGTTTCAGCAAAACTTATATTTTTCTAAGTGTCAAAATTTTATGGTTTCCCTTAAAAATGGAGGTTTCCCATGTTTTCAAAACATGTGTTTATTTTCTTTTTAAAATCATCACAAACAATCAACAATCTACCCTAAGCAACTTACACTTACCAAGTGCCAAAACAATGCTATTTACATAACAATCATGAACTTGAACTTTCATAAAAACTTGTAGTATCTTGGTAGTGTGTTTAGTAGGTTTAGTTACCCTTTAAAAAGCGGTTATTTGTTTGTAAATCTCGTTCTTGTAAAGTTTAGTCTTTTGCAACATACTAGATGATTTTTCAAAAAAACATTCTTTTGAATTTTTCTTGTAAACAATGTATTCTTATACTTGTTTCACCACTAGAAACATGGTTAGTTTCTTTTAAAACAATGTTTATGTAAATCTTGTGATTTTACTTAGTTTCTTGAGAACACTAGTTTTGAAATCATCCAAGTTTATGACTAGTAACATATTACCTACTTCATCATTCACAAAATCATTTTCATTCTTCAAGTTCATGAAAACATAAAGTATGATGATCTTGGTCTTTCACAAGATCACCACCTTAACTTACTAGATCATGTGTTAAATCACAATCTAGTAGGTTTCATATGATGTCTAACATCACTAACACAAATCATCAAGAAGCAAATCAACACAATCAACATGTATTCTTATGTTAATAAGCTTATGTTAAAGATTCATGATTATGTTCTTTAGTGTTCATCAAGTTTAACATTGTTCATCATCTTTTAATCAACAAAACTAGAAGTAACAAGAGATTATAACTTACTACTAGCTCTATAGCTAGGGATGAACACAAGAAGTTGAAGATGATAAATGTGTTGGATAAAAGCAAATGGAAGAGGTCCTTCAATCTCCAAGACCACCAAGCTTCATTAGACACCTTCTAGCACCTTTGTGAGTATATGGAATGATTGAGCAATATTGAATGATGATGGTGGTATTGGTGGGTGATCTCGGTCGTGAGGGGGAGCAAGGGAGGGAGAGAGAGTGGTGTGAAGTGTGGGTGATGAGAATGAGAGATCATGTTCTAATGGTTTGAACTTATAACCATCTTTAGGGGTTTATCCATTGGTTAACATGTTTCTTAAGTACACAACAAATCTCATAACAAATCTTGCAAGATCAAGGGGAAATCAAGGGTGGGTCCACCCTTGTAACCGTCCACATAAATGGGGGGGGGGGGTATTGGTTGGTTTGTGATAGATAGTTAAGTTAATTAGTTAGATTCTAAGTGTAATGTTTAGGTGTTATGCATATGATGTGTTATATAGTGTGTTAGAGTGTTGTTCGGGGATCATAACTAGTTTAGAAACATTAAAACAATGCTTCTAGTATAATTTTGATGTTTCGGGTAGTGTCCGGTTGTTCGGTTAGATACTGGTTCGTTGAAGTGCTAAATTGCACCATTTAGTGTCCTTTATGTACCCTTTTGTGACACTTTCAATTCCCAACACTTTGTAAGTTAATTTGGACAATAAAACATAAATTCTGCATGATATTTCAGTGTTAAAATACTAATTTGAGCTGAATTATTGCTGAAATATGTAAAATTCAGCATTTAAAGTGTGTTTCGGGTGCTTTTTAATGCATAGTTTAGCTTCCGGAAAGTTTATATGTTAACCCTTGTATCCATACTTGGGTTTTAATGTATTTTAGACGTTGGACCTACACCTAGGCCCTAATTCCATTATCTGACGGCTTTCTGCAGAGTTACTGATACAGTGTGTCTTACTAGTGAGTTTACTAGTCTTTCTGACGCAACGCTAACAGTAACGCATAAAGCAATATTTGAAGTATAAAACGTGCATGAATTCACATGTATAGCATGTAATCAGACAATGTTGACATTTAAGCACATAATTGCAGGTATTAAATAATAATTAAATTGTTCGGAAATTACCGGTTTTGTGCCAGTTGTCACATGTATAGCAAAAAATACCTTTGTCTGTGCGAAACGCTGTTTTGTCTTCGTCTTCTTCTTTCATTTGCACTTGATGATATCCTTTATAGCAATCCAGGAAACATTTCCAACTGAAGGATACCAGGGAATCTACTTTTTTTGTCTATTTCGGGAAGGGCATAACAGTCTTTGGGACATGCTTTGTTAAGATCTTTGAAGTCGACGCGCATGCTCCTCCCATCATTGTGTTTTTGCACCATTACTGGGTTAGCTACCCAGTTTTGATATTGCACTTCGCACAGAATCCCCGCTTGAAGTAATTCGGCTACTTGTTCGTTCATTGCTTGTGCTTTTTTTGTACTGAGGCTGCGTTTCCCTTGCACAACTGGTTCTGCGGAAGGTCGGATGTTTAAGCAATGCTGTGTTATTTCTCTTTGTACTCCTGTCATGTTCGCCGGGGACCATGCGAAGATATCCATGTTATTAGACAGGAGTTCTTTTAACTTTGCGCAACTTGTAGGTGAGATGCGTGACCTAACAGAATGGTCTTCTTAGAATATTCTCCATTGAGAACCCATTTTTCTGGCTCATTTGGAGGTGATGGCTTGGAGACTTTCACTGGTGGCTCGTCGTCCACGTACATCACCTCTTTGCTGGAATATAGAATTGCCACCCCTTTTTCTGTTGGGAAACCACATGCCGCATGTGGTATAGAGGTAATCGTACTGAACTCCCTTTGTGATCGTCTCCCCAACAGTACGTCATGTCGTGATGTAGCTGGCATAACCATGAAATTGACTGTGACAGTGCACGAGTGTTCGCCATCTGAGAGTGTCACAGGGAAAGCGATTTGACCCACTGGGAAGACAACTTCATTGCAGAAACCAGTTAGGGGAAAATCTACTGGTTTCAAGCGTGCCTTATCCTCTGGGTCTAATTGCTTGAAACATTGTTCGTAAATTATGTCCATGGAACTACCAGGATCGATAAACATATAATCAGTACGGTAATGGCCGAAGATGCCAGTTATGATTACCGGACGTTCTTCTTGAGGACCTCCTGGAACGACGGGGAAGACTACTTGCTGCTCCCGCCAGTGCTGATCGTGGCTCCGTTTGTGCGGTCTTCGTGAAGGTCCTCCTTGTACCATACTTATCTATTGCATCCTGGTTTCCTGGTGGTCGTTATCTTCTGGATTTTGTTTTATATATCTAAGTAGTTCCAGATATCCTTGGGTACTAGGTTGGTGTCCCACTGACGTGCTGATTGTGGATCCAGCATTGTGATGCTGGATCTTCTCCTGAACACGTAGCCTTTTTTATCATTGGATCTGTGATTCAGCGACTCAGGTCTGGAATTTGGTGCAAAAATTTCGTTTATGGAGTTCTGGAATTTGGTGAACCAATACTCTGGAGTTTCCTCCGGAAATAGATCTGGGCGATTTCGAGCTCTTGATTGAAATTCTAAGGCAGCAGAGCTTTTTTCCTCATGACAATTTCTGCTGCTAGCTGTTTTGCCCATGATTCTGTCGGTCTGAGTAACATGGGCTGAATTACCCCTGTTTTCAGATCAAGGACTTGATGGACGGTTTGACGAAATCTCTTTTATGGAAAACAGAGTTTGAAGAGAAATGAATCAAAACGAGAAGATGAGAATGAAAATTGAGAATCGATGCACGCTAATGAAGAAAGATTGGTTCAACGGACCAGAATAAATTGAACCAGGGGTTTAGTTCTACATAAAAGGGTGATTCCTCTCGTTTGATTCGGGGTTTGGCTAAGCTCCTTCTTCTAACAATAACTGCAAAACAAATAGCCGTTAGACTCGCCACGGGGAGAATGGGGGTTCTCTCCGTGACCACCCTTCGGCATGAGAATAAGTACAGGTTTTCGATGAAGAAGAAGAAGTATTGAAAGTGAAGTGAATGTAACTTGAGAAATGATACATGAGTCGTCTTATTTATAACCGAATTTGGGCGGGAAAGTTTGTTGACGGAAGAGATAACGGAAAGTAATTTCCGTAGGCGGTTACTTCTCCACCGTTAATTACTAACGTGATGTATATGCAGACGGATCATGGGCATGATCAACGGCTGGGGAGATTCCACTTGGAAAGTGGACAGGTGTAGATCTTTCTATAATTTGGTGCCATCATTGTGACTTTGAGGATTGCTCAGGATGATGATGCCACGTGGCCATTTGGTTATAACCGAATGGTTGTGCACGATAGAGCCTTATAGAAGGTTTACAGTTGTAATCTGTAACACCTGTGCCTTCACGGCCATCAAACAAATACCGAACCATTGAAATATTATATTTCATACTTGGGATTTGTAAAAATATGTGTATCATTTGCACATATCAATTTTTGTTCAATTCCAAACTCTAAATCGCTTTCTGGAAGGTTATACGCGCACCGATGCGTAAATATAACCAGTTTAATGCAACAAACACTCCGGAATAGTGACATAGGCTTAACATACCTTAAATAACCTTTACATAACTTAGAAATAAGTTTTGAAGGCTTTGGTATGGCAAAAAACAAGTTAATTCGCTTACAGGGACTAAACTTGACAAACTGCGAAAGTATGCCAATTTGAACTGTAACGGACATTCCGGAACATGACCATAAGTTAAACACACCTTAAATATCCTTTACATAGCTTAGAAATAGGCTTTGAGGGGTTCGGTGTGCTAAAATAAACTTTTGGGTCATTCAGGGACTAAAAGTGTCAAAAAGTGCACAAGTTTGCACTTTCGCGCATAACTTACGTTCTGAATACATCCGGACATCCAAAAATTTATGTAAGCATGACTATATTATGCTTTAGTGTTTGGCTTGCAAAAAAAAATCCATTCGTTGCGTCATTTGGATCGTTTTTCGCGCTTATGCGCATTCCGTCGTAATTAAGCGAACATCGCGTTCGTACGACCAAACGAACCATCATCCGGCATATTTTTGAGCATGTTTCATGTCCACAATGTTTAGGCATCATTATAGGGCCTTAAAGTTGGCTTTACGGGCCTTAGAAGTGCCGGAAATGGGCTTAAACACGTGCAGGGACTGAAACTGTCATTTCTGAAACTTTGTTCTGATCTGTGACTCCTAGGCGGCCCGCCTCAAGATCTTAACATCCTCAGGCGGCCCGCGTCAGACCTTCTGACCAGATTAAATGTTTCTAACAGCAGATTGCAGCTGTTTGATCCACCACCACACATTCTCATTTGTCTAGTCAGCTGATAAGAACCATTTTCTAGTCACCATAAGGTTCCAACACTTGTACGGTTACGATTAAGGCACGTTTTCCATGAAACGATCCTAACGGTTACCCGAAAACTATAAATACCCCATCACCCCAATGCAAAACTTACAAGAACTTTGATTTGAGAAACTCTAAGTTGAAACTATTGTTTCATACCTGAGATTTTTGAATCGAGGTTAGCATTCGGGGACCCTTCGTAAGTATTCTTTCGTTCTTTTCCTTATTTTATTGCTTTTTGAGTCAGAAAGTCAAACTTTGTTTGACTTTCAGTTGACTTTCAGCGTTGACCAGTAATGGTCAATGCAAAGTTCGTTTGAACTTCGCAACGTGAGTGTAATCACGTTGGTTATAGTCCCTTGGGACTATGCCCACTGATTACCACGTTGTCTAGGGTCGTAGGGTAGGCGATCTAATAAATCGCCTATACCTTCGAACCCGACCCAGTTTGGTCGATCATTAGGATCCGACCAAATACATTAGGTGACCATAGTAGGTAGGGAATAACCTTCCGAGGTTATACCCTATGGTCACATCGTTTGAGTAGTTGTATGATAGGTAGTTTATATGCCTTAGGTAAATTACCAGAATACCCTTTTCATGTATAATTGGTAATTAAGCATATGTAACCTAAACCTTTGTCACATAACTGATTATGTAACATGTTTAGGCATATAACACTTGTCATAGGGCTAGTTAGGCGGTCCGAATGCGTTTCACGCGCACGACGCGTTAAAGTAGCATAAGCTACCTTAATGGGTCGTGATGGGTCGAAAGCACTTAGGTTTGGTTTCATTGTAGTATGTAGGCCTTGCTAAACCATATCATATGAGTTCCAACACTCATTTGGTTTACCAAGCCTCATCCTATCAGATCTCCCGATTTAAGTCCGGTTTATTTATATAGTTTTAGATTGCCGACTGATTCCGTGCTCCCTCTAGCTTTGTTTGGTTGTTGTTCAAGACCTCCAAGCATTATCAGGCGAGTACATTATTCCCCTATTTTACTGCTTTCAATTGTTTTGGGGTGACTCATATGTGCTAAATGTTTTCGATGTTATAACGATGGTTTCAAAAACAATTAAGACGATTTATACAAAACTAATAACGATTTCAATAAAGTGAACAAACTTGTTGGTTGTAGTTACATAACAAATGACATTCATTAGCAATGATCAAGCCGACCAGTATTAGGTTATGGTACCATAGGATCTGACAAGTCCCGTTATTTACTACACCCGTAGTTATGTGTGGGTGTTGTGGGTAGCGACTGAATCTGTAATTATTAATTTACTCTTTGGTAAGGGTTTATTAATGCGAGTTGTTAATCTATCCTTTGGTAAGGGTTTATTAATGCGAATTGTTAATCTATCCTTTGGTAAGGGTTTATTAATGCGAGTCAAGAAGGTTTGAATGTTATTAGCGAGACGACCATTTAAGTAGTTTCACGACCTAAAACGAATTTAACGATTGGGTAAACGATTGGGTAAACGATTGGTTTTCACACGATGTTTTAACGATTGGGTAAACGATTGGTTTCAAAGCGATATACGATTGAGTTTTGGTTACATATTACATGATTTACATTGGGCATGAACATTACTTTGGTGGTTTGGTTTGATTAAGTGATTAAGTAACAATGCGTGTGGAATATGATACAAGCATGGTGGATACGCCGCTGGTACTTCCTATATATAAGTGTTTGTATGGTATTACATATTGTAGCGTTATTTGAATCATTTCAGTTTGAGACATAGAACATTTTATACAAGTAACATACTTTTCACAAGACATTTATTTACAAACAACTTATCTTATACAAACTCATTTTTACATGGTTATTCATTTAATCATGCATTATTCTCTTATTTATACATATCACCTGAACTTATTATTTTTCAAATGATTTACAAAGACAAAGCAAATTACAAGGTTCATGACTAAACATTTTCTTAAAACAGAAGTCATGAATCTTATTTTCACAAAACCTATGTACTCGCCAGCATTTCTTTGCTGACCTCGTTTTCACATATGTTTCAGGTATTGTTGAAAGATATCGATTGATAGGATGCATGCTCACATAGGACTGGACAAGGCCTTAGTGACTCAATAACAATGATAGACTATGTTTAAATTGTGTATTTAGATTTCCAGACAATGTAATTATTCAATGATTAATAAAACGAAACACTTTTTGGTATCCATGGTTATGAAACATTAATTCTGTTGCAACACGCCTCGATGTTTCCGCCGTGATTTGTTTTTTTACGCGGTCGGGGTGTGACATAATCCTCTATGCCTCATCCCCAGGTTAATTCTGTTGTAACAGGAAGGTCACTTTCTGTTCAAGTCTGGGTGACATTTGCGGAGATGTTTGTTAGGGTTTTATTCCTAATTATTCTGTCATGTGGAGTTG